>JAYMSZ010000569.1:0-18808 GCA_036897665.1 Pelargonium citronellum
CTATCTTTTGGACTGAAATGACACGTTTTATAGATCAGTGACCAAAATGGCACGAAATGGATAGGACAGTGACTAAATTGGACCTTTTTCCTTATTGAAAGGTTGAGAGATGGTATTAAGACAACAATCGCATGCCTGACACCTGATTTCAGCAAGTTTTATGCTTACATGAGTTCAAAAGCTAACTCAAAATATATTGACATAAGCGTCTGCGATGATATATATATATATATATATGTATTATATGTTTGTATTATATATATTTACGTAATATTTTTGCATTAATATATACTTTGCATATGACGTGGTTGATGAACTGATTGAACAAGAACAACAAATCACATCGATAGTTGACACATTTGGTGTGGTTCAGAGTTCTCCACTAACGGTGTGCCACATTTGTTCGGATTTCGGATACACATGAGAGAGGGCCTTACCGACTCCGTCTCCAAGGCTCAAGGGTCTAATAAGTATGTCTCTAGCAATATTCTTTAACATTTAGACTTAACATATTTTTAATATAGCAACGAACACGTGTACAAAATGAAAACACACTTAAGTATATCGAATTTGATCGACTGAAAAGATACACATCACAATATATTTAAAATAAAGAAAATAAAACATACATAATAGTGTAATACCATTATGTGTCAAATATAACTAATAATTAGAGACGCAATAAAATTATAAAAATATTAAATTAATATTTATAAATTACAATATTGCTTCTTAAAAAAATAAATTGCAATATTGCAATTTCTATTAGTACAAAAGCAAATATCAAAATAGTGATTCAAGAGATATTTGGTTTCATCATTTTACGGTAATGCACGTGCTTTAGCCTTTAGGAGGTAATAAGGTGAAAACTGAAAAGAACACAAGTAATACGACATTCGTTTGTTAAAAGTTAAAACGGTGTAGTATATGCAATGTCGTTGTCGTGTGAAGGGAGCTGCTTGCCACATTGTCGTTCGAGAAAACGAGCATCTCGTAAGTTTTTTTTTTATCGCGCAAAGAGGGTAATTAGCAAACCATACAGAACAGTCATCGTCTTCTTCTTCTTCTCGCTAGATCTCGTCTCATTCCACACCTCAATTCGCGTCGGCCATGGCTCCTCCAGCTCAGTCTCAGCGATCTGCCTCACCATCGCAACCTTCCGGGTAAATCTACCGTTGCCAAACTTTGTATAAGTAGGCGCTGCACATTGATTTCTGTTACTCAATTTTGGATGATTTTTTTGGGGTTCTTGAGCAACCAAACTTTGAATTGAAGATACTTGAGGTTGTGAACTAAAGAGAACACTATTGGTTATCAAATCATTGCCTAATTTTAAGATAGATTGCCGAAGATTTCATGATCTGAGCGTAATGCATAGATATTATCATTGTGGGTTTATTGGGATTTACTTATTTATTTTCGTAATTTGTAATATGCTTGTGAATGATGGTTTAAATTATCATTTGATAGCAAATTTTTGTGCTTTATGCTAATAATAGCTAACACAACTCTTGACAATGTTATGCACATTAAAAATGGAAGCTTGAAAATGCAGAAGGAAGGTATTTAGATGTAGGTGGGGATTTATGCTCCACTTTTGACATTATTTGTGAATGTGAACAAGTGCTTTGTTTTGTCTGTGACCAATTGAGGTGATTTTTGTTCATCAACCATCAATGTTGAATCCATCTTAACCCAAACTCCTTGTATGAGCAGAAAAAGTGAAGTCACCGATTTGAAATCACAGCTCAGGCAGCTTGCGGGCAGCCGAGCTCCGGGTGTGGATGACTCAAAACGGGAGCTCTTCAAGAAAGTTATCTCCTACATGACTATTGGTATTGATGTCTCGTCTCTTTTTGGTGAGATGGTGATGTGCTCAGCAACTTCGGATATTGTCTTGAAGAAAATGTGTTATCTATATGTTGGGAACTATGCTAAAGGCAATCCTGACCTTGCACTTTTGACCATTAATTTTCTTCAAAGAGATTGCAAGGATGCAGACCCAATGATCCGCGGGCTTGCATTGAGGAGCTTGTGTTCACTACGAGTAGCAAACTTGGTGGAATATTTGGTGGGGCCCCTGGGATCAGGGTTGAAAGATAATAATAGTTATGTGAGAATGGTTGCAGTTATGGGAATTCTGAAATTATATCATATATCTGCTTCAACATGCATTGATGCAGATTTTCCAGCCTTGCTGAAACATTTGATGCTGACTGACCCGGATACCCAGGTGAGATAATTTCACTTACGATGATATTTTATGCTGGTAGTAGCTGGTGAGACACAACTAGATAGAAGCCGAAAATTATGTACATAAGTAGTTTCTGCAATGTCTAAGAGGAGGGCTTTGGACACTGTCCAAGGAACGGGGTCTAAGATATAAGCCATGGTAAGTTAAAAAACAATAAACTAGAGAACTAAGAAATACTGAAATATGAAATGTTATTCTTCAAAAACTTATCTGTGGACAGAGTTAAAATTCGTATTTACAGGAAATGGAGTTGCCATAAAATATAATATAGTATTCTTAGCTTATTTCTTCTAGTGGAAGAAGAACCAAAAGGAAAAGCATCCATGTTATGTTAATATTTTGTCACATGGTGTTTTTTTATTCTGCTTTTCTAGAAATTTGGGGCTATGTGAGCACACGGTACACATGAACATGTCAACTCTCCTAAACAATTGAAATGGGAGTACTTGTATTCACACCATCCCTGTTTATCAAGGAACAAATGATAAGTTTACATGTTCATTATAATCTCTTAGTTCTTTGTTTAGGTGCTCATATGCTGGACTTATTATGGATGGTGAAACATTTGAGAGATATGATCCTGTTATGCTGTTTCCAATATGTCTCCTTTTTTTTTGTTGCTAATTAGCTCATTGCTATTAAGTCCATGTTGCAAGGTTTAAATCCCTTCTAGGCTTACCAAGAAAATCTCTGTTCACTTTTCCTTAGCGAATTCCATTTTATTGTTGGATCAGGTAATTGCAAATTGTTTATCTGCCTTACAAGAGATTTGGACATTGGAAGTAGGCACCTCTGAGGAAGCATCCCGAGAGAGAGAGGCTCTACTTAGCAAGCCAGTTATATACTACTTTTTGAATCGGTATGTTCAGTAGCCTTGTTGTTAAACCTCAAATAAGTAATTAATACGTGAGAACTATGTTTTTGGACACACACGCTCACACATTGTTGATCATCTAATTGGGTTTGATATAAAAGTATTGGTCATGTGTTGCTTGAATTGCTGCAGTTGTCATGAGCATGGTTCATCCTTGGTTTTGTCTAATTGAGACTATTCTCATTTATGTCATGATCAACTTATATGAACCCAGAGCTCATTAATCAAGTTCCAAAAGGATAATGTCATGACCAACTGTCATATTCAAGTTACAGTTGTCTCTGGTGGTCATTTTTGGGCCACTTTGGACTGGACAAGACCAGTGGATTTAACCATTTAATTTGAAAATTTTCAAGGGAAACTACTAAACTAGTTCTCAATCTTTTCCATTATTGTTTTTGCATGCAGGATCAAGGAATTTAGTGAATGGGCACAATGTCTTGTACTTGAGTTGGTTGCTAAATATGTGCCCTCGGATAGCAATGAGATATTTGACATCATGAACCTCCTTGAAGATAGGCTTCAACATGCAAATGGTGCGGTTGTTTTATCTACTATTAAGGTGTTTCTACAGTTGACCTTGTCCATGACTGATGTTCATCAGCAGGTGCCTATCAAAACCTTTATTATCTTACCATTAAAGATCTAGTATTTTTTTTATGTATTGTTAAAGGGTATTTCTCAAATTTTCACAACCATAGAGGCATTGTCGTACATCCTTGAACTAAACCTCTCACATTGCATGGCAACTTTTTGAGATGATCATTTTATAATGAAAGTTTTCATGTTCAGGTCTATGAGCGTATTAAAGCCCCTCTCCTAACCTTAGTGAGTTCAGGAAGTCCCGAGCAATCTTATGCAGTTTTAAGCCACCTGCATCTCTTGGTGATGCGTGCACCAATGCTATTTTCCTCAGACTATAAACACTTCTATTGTCAGTACAACGAACCATTTTATGTGAAGAAGTTGAAGCTTGAAATGTTGACCGCGGTGGCAAATGAGAGCAACACTTATGACATTGGTAAGTTTACTTTGTCCAACTTGCCTTTGACATGGGTAAATGGGTAAGCCAGCCTCTGGTCACAGCTATTTTTTTGTTAGCTTACAGTATGATTCATGCTTGATCATCTTGAGTCTATTTCAGTGACGGAATTATGTGAATATGCTGCAAATGTTGATATTCCCATGGCAAGAGAGTCGATTCGGGCTGTTGGGAAGATAGCACTGCAGCAGTATGATGTGAATGCAATTGTTGATAGGCTTCTTCAGTTTCTAGAAATGGAAAAAGATTATGTGACTGCTGAAACTCTGGTAAGTAGTATTTTTGCCTTCTAAAATGTTGGGATATTGATTCTATTAATGCCCATGCACTCCTCTATTCCTCTTAACTCAACCAAATATATGGGTTTATAAGGGAATTAGATGATTGCTGAGTTGGCCATATGACACAAATTTAGTGATTTATTTCAGGTTCTTGTGAAAGATTTACTGAGGAAATATCCTCAATGGAGCCAAGATTGCATTGCAGTTGTGGGGAATATCAGCAGTAACAATGTTGAGGAACCCAAGGCCAAAGCAGCTCTTATATGGATGCTGGGAGAATATTCTCAGGACATGCAAGATGCTCCTTATATATTAGAGAGTTTGATTGAAAATTGGGATGATGAGTATTCTGCCACGGTAAGCACCTGTTTTGACTATTGTCTGTGTATGAGCACCTGGCTACTTGTTTTTCCTCCTTAGCAGAGTTTTAGAAGTCGGTTTGAACTAGTTATTGATGGAATAGGAACATACGTTTTTCTTGGTTTCTGAAAGTCAATTTATGGAATGTTGTAGCTTTGATAACCTGTTTTATTTATAACTTCACCTCATATTAGTAAGAATTTGTCTTTTTCAGTATTGAGTTTGAGAGCAACAGGTTTGATTGCAATTGCATGCAATTTCCATGGACCATACAGATGTGCCTTAACTCTGTATGCTTCATGATTAGTTATGTATATATATACTGATTTGCATCTCTTTATTGTTTTCATCTTACATAAGCATGTAATTTTCATGAACAACAAAGCATTTATGCTCCCTTTGGACTTTGGAGTTTGGAATTTTATGTGCAGTTATATTGGGTGGCAATTTCAAGCTCTTTCCACTTGTCATATCTATATGACTATATCTAATATGATGAATACTTTTATATTGTATTTTGTATTATAAAAAAGAACAAGTATTTTCCAGTTGTGACTTTGAAATATAGTATTCAAGGATTTGGGGAATCATAGTGCACAGTTTAGTTTAGCAGCTACTGTTTTGGTTTTTCCATTTTTCTTGCACTCACATCTAGTGATTCATATCTTAACATCCGAGCGGAAAATTCTTGGGATAAAACCAACTGTTCATTGGTGTATTCCATACAAGTATATTTCATATGTATCAACTCTTGAACTTGAATTCTAAAACTGTATATCTTGCTTGATTATTACAGAATGAATAATGCCATCTCAAATTTGTGTTACTAATTGGTCTTTTGATTAAAGGAATGGATTATCTTGTTTCAGGTTCGTTTACATCTTCTCACAGCGGTAATGAAGTGCTTTTTTAAAAGGGCACCCGAGACTCAGAAAGCCTTGGGTGCTGCACTTGCAGCAGGTCTTGCTGATTTTCACCAGGTAATTGTTTATCTTCTTTTTTGTAACATTTTCGAGTTTCTAACTTCTAGTTAATATTTTGTTGAGTGGTTTGCATGAAACATGTTCACTTAAAATCGAAGTTTGCTGCAGGATGTTCACGATCGAGCCTTATTCTACTACAGGCTGTTGCAATATAATGTTTCTGTTGCAGAACGTGTGGTGAACCCTCCCAAGCAAGCTGTTTCAGTCTTTGCGGATACGCAGAGCAGTGAAGTAAAAGATCGTATATTTGACGAATTTAACACCCTATCTGTTATATATCAGAAGGTAAATTGCTTATTCGTTTGATTGAGCATACTTCACAAAATCATACTGAACAGATTCATGAATAAAATAATACTCTTCACCCCTAATCTTCCTCTCACTTTGATTGTTTTCCTACTGTTTTCCTTTTCTATCCTTGTTGGAGACCGTATCATTATATAACTTCACCATAATGCATTTCTATTCTATTATATTTGAGGAGAGATTGGTTCTAAACTTATCATAGAATTTCTATTGAGCATTATATGGATAAACTGAGTAGACTCCTAATAGTAGCTTTATTCATTTATGTACCTTTTCTTAGCCTTTCTTATTAAATATCCTTTTGATGATTAAGTGTGGATTTCTTATGCTCTTGGACTTTCACTCTCTATAATCTACAAGAAACTTTGGTCATGTTGTGCCTACCTATTATGTGCCTGAGAATAAATTCTTTTCTCTATTAATATGATCTATTCAATCTTACACGTTTGTGCACCATGGCTTTTGTCCTTTCCTTAGGTTAGGCTATAAGTTTCTTTATTGTAGAAGAGCAGTGTAGAACACCCCTAATGAATTGGTATTGGAGAGGCCAAGTAAGTTAGTTCAAGCTCACAAGTATTTTTTTATTATAAGTATTCTATGGTACCCTTATATCTTTATATAGTGCAGAGTGTTAGATATAGCGTGAGTTTGGGCTGAGCGGTCCTAGTGTATGCCTCTTCTTCTTAGAGGGTATCCCACCCACTCTTTTCTGACATTTGTACCTTGGTGAACTTATGCGGTGTGCCTTACTCATGAGGTTGGGTTCACATGTCATGATCCTAATGGCATGTCTAAACACCCATCCAGATATAAAAAGGTGGGTGTTGGCATTGGCAATCTTAGGCTCACTTGTCAAATACAAGTACCGCCCTTTGTTTTGTTTCCCACTTGGCTGTTATCTTGCAAACTGTTTAGTGCATTGTTCACTTGGTGCTTCATCCTAATTAGGTTTTCATTTTTCACTCCTATAGCATTTGTGGAGGTAGGTTCAAGCTAACTCACAGTTATATATATATATATATTTTGCAGCCATCATACATGTTCACTGATAAGGAGCACCAGGGCCCATTGGAGTTTTCAGATGAACTTGGAAATTTATCTATTGTGGCTGAATCTGCAGATGTGGTTCCAGTTCAGAGAGTTGAGGCAAATGATAAGGATCTACTCTTAAGTACTTCAGATAAGGAAGAAAGTAAAGTTCTGACCACCAATGGTTCTGCATATGATGCTCCTCCCTATGATGGTTCATTAGTGGACATTTCAAACCCTATGTTACCAGGGAATCCTTCCCCTTCTAGCTTTGCCATTGACGATTTACTTGGTCTGGGTCTGTCAGTAGCACCAACACCTACTCCGGCAATTCCACCTTTGAAGCTTAATCAGAAAGCTGTTCTAGATCCAGGCACGTTTCAGCAAAAATGGCGCCAGCTGCCAGTATCTTTATCACAGGTACATAACCATTTATTATTATTCATGTATTACTAATATATATCTGAGCTTGAATCAACTGCTGGGCATGTCTTTAATCCTCTTACAATTACACTTGATTATTTTATTTTCACCTTATTTTTGTGGTCATATGGTCTCTAATGCTCATATCCGCTACCCATTTTCTCCACCGGTTCTCGGGAATGGACTTTCCCCAGAAACCTGTATTATCATAAAAGAATGTGAGTTTGAGACTTCAGTTTCAAAAATGAAGCATCCTCAGTTTAATTCTGTCGATGTCAGAGATTATCTATGCCATGCACATTACTCTTGGATATTTTTCATAACAAACACAAACTAAATGAAGTTTACATTATTTATATAGTGCCCACATTTCTGACTAGTATATATACATATGTTATCTGGTGCAGGAGCACTCTTTAAGTCCTCAAGGAGTTGCAGCATTGACAGCACCTCAAGCCCTCCTCCGGCACATGCAAGGCCATTCAGTTCATTGCATTGCATCAGGTGGTCAATCCCCAAATTTCAAGTTCTTTTTCTTCGCACAGAAGGCAGAAGAATCATCCACCTTTCTCGTGGAATGCATAATCAACACATCGTCAGCTAAAGCTCAGATAAAGATCAAAGCGGATGATCAAAGTGCATCCCAGGCGTTCTCAGATTTGTTCCAATCAGCTTTGTCCAAATTTGGTGTTGCGTGAGCACTTGTTTTTCTTCTCTCCTCTCTCGCCGACTTTTCACCAAAAAACGTTGCAGAAACTCGAATCAACTTTAGTTGTGCAGATAGGCTTCCTCTGCGACATGGCACATTTACATTTGCGACAATGAAGAAGGCCAAGCAGGAGGAGACTACCTAGTGCTTTACATGCAATTGCTTCTTGTACCAAAAAGAAAATTTTCTTAATTTACATATGAAATGAAGGTAGTAGTTGTCAGTTCACCACATTTTTCGTTTGAGGTTTCATTGTTTTTGGATATGCATTTTGAGAAAAATGGTGGATGTGGCTCTTTGCTGTAGTAAACGTCTTGAATAATTTTGTGAATCTGAACTTTATGTCAAATATATATATGCTGCGCAAACATTAAACATATCATATTTGGTAAGTACTTTATATATGTTCGTATTTATGTTCATCGAGTCGATGAAGGTGAGAATAAATTTGAAATAATTACATATGATTATCATGTACTTGTCACATATTGCAATGAATAATTTTAAAATTTATTTTATTGTAATTTTAGACTATTATGAACTATTTTTCACCTATTTCATCAATTAACTTTGACGGAATTTTTCAAAAATGCCAAATTTTCCCTTTTATCACATTTTCTTTTACTTTATATTATCGTGTACTTGTCATTGATTTGGGACTTGTTTGGGTTGAAAGAATCAGAACAAATGTTGTTCATAGAATAAAGGAATCAAAACAAATAAAATATTTTTTTTTAGTTTTCCGGTAAGATTTTGAAGTTTTCAGCGAAATTGTTTTTGACCAATGAAGAAAAAGGGTAAAATTGTCTTTTCTAAAAGAATTAAAGTCATGTGCAGTGCACATGAGGAGACAGAGTAATTTTCCATCAAGATTAATTATTTCAGTGCAAAAGATGATAAGTTGAGGGTAGTCACCTGTAATATCAGTTAAACTTAAAATGGGAATTTTTATCTTAATGTTCTTAATTGTCCAATTGAGTGCGATTAGGTTAAAATGTCAGGTGGTGAATTGGGCCTTTTTTAGGTCAAGTTTTGAGCTGTCTCTTCTCTTCTCGTCTAGCTCTTCAGACACGAAACCTACAGCGCACGCTAATTTCACAGAGATAGATGGAGACGGAGATGGAGAGCAGCCATAACCAGAACCAGAACCAAAACAAGGCCAAAGTAGAAAGAGGAAGCAGCCTAAACCAAACCAGAGTTGAAAGAAGGAGAAGAATTGTTGAGAGAGGTTCTGATCGTTTGAATCTCATTACCGGCGGTTTCCGATCCCTCTCTACCTCCACTACTACTTTCAATCCCGTTACAGATTCTTCTTCTTCTTCTTCTTCTTCTTCTCCATCCCCGCTGCATTTGTCCTCTCCTCTACATCTTCATGGTGAGATATTTTACCCTCTCATTTCTAGGGTTTCTCAATATTCTTTCTTCTGCGAAAAGTCTAGGGTTAGGACACAACTCCGTGGATCTTAATTTAATTGAGTTTTAAACCTCGAAAGATTCAATTTTGTAATCCTAGAACCCTAATTGTTTTTACGTGTTGGGGTTCCAAATAATCTTGAATTGTGGATTTGAATGTTGACCTCATCAAACTTAGTGAAACCAAGCCAATTGAGATTTAAGGTTGGTAATTAGTAACATATATTGGAATTTCCGATTCATTCATAAACACAGTTGCAATAATTTCATATCTCAACTCCAAACCAAGATTCTTGATTTTTATGTGCATTTATATAGAACTTCCTTCAGGGCTAATTAAGTAGGTTTAAATGCTTACAGTCATTCTTGCTTTGATCTATGGCTACTCTTTCAAACAAATTCAATTGCATTAAGTAATTATCTTACCATTTAATTTTCAAGAGCGCATCAAGAAGCTCTGGGTGTTAGTTTTCATCTGAACAGTAATTGGGTCATGTTCTCTGGGATATTAGGTTATAAATTCTAATGATGTAATTGAATAAACAAACTAGATCTATGCATAATGTTTAGTCCAACATTTCATTTTGTACATTGCTCTAATTGCACTGATTCTGTGGTGGAGCAGCTGGTTCTAGAATTGATGAAACCCTTCCGTCTACATTGCCAACACTTGACGAATGTACTCGGAGCTACTCTACAAGAGAAGATGCAGTTAGAGCAACCTTGCTTAATGCTATTGCGGAGGACATGTCCAATACCCAGCCCTTACTTGTCACATCCACAGTTCAAGGAGCATCAACTGATACAAATCCTCCCAGAGGATCACGTGGGAGCTGCAGGCCTAAACTTTTCACTCACAGACAATTAAATTCTTGCATAGCAGCTTCTGAGAAAACTCGGGCCTTTTGTGCTCTTCTAATAGCCATCCTGGTAGTCCTGTCTCATAGTAGTTATCCACTGTTTGGAAGGAAAATATTAGCCTCAAGACCACTTTACATAGTTCTTTTGACTAATGTAGCAATTGCTCTCACACGACTGTTTCTTGAGAAGCAAAGAAGTCTGAAGAAGCCTCCTGAGCAAGAAAGATATGAAGGTCAAGAAGATGGAGACATCTTGACTGATGCAGTAGATCTTTTGCAGTCAGGATTAGTGGTGTATAGGATACTCAATGCGGTGCTCATAGATTGCAGTATCTATTTAGTAGTTGTTGTTTGTGGCCTCTCTCTGGTGTAGCTTTGCTTTGTTGGTAATTAATTCGATAACCTTACATTATAGCTTCGTGATATTGATCATTTCATCATTATTCCTTTTAAGAAATGGTTATATGCCTTGTTCTGAATTCCCCATATACATGGTGTCGTATATAGTATTTGAAAGTTCATCATTGCAGGAAGTTGATGATCTCCTACACAAGGATTCCCTTATTCATGCACACTGGCCAATGCTGGGGACAATACAAAATCCAATCACAGGCAAGCTTTGGATCCATTGTAGCTAATATATAGTGCACCAACCAACAAAACAAGTTGGGGGAAAAGTTGTAGAATTTTAGAAAATTTCTTTCCACAACTGAATTTTTTATGTCCAAATCTTTTTTTCTCGTGGCAGAGCATGTGGGATATGTCCTAGTAACTGTAAAGTGCATTGGATTGAGATCATCTATGTATTTATCATAATGTGCAATGTGTAGGCCATGATATACTCTTTCCAGCTTCCTTTGAAGATGCTTATCAATAGTATTCAATACCCTATGCTTTACCGGGTGAATCCATTAATGAAGTAGGTAAATTTTGGTGAGGTCTTATTCTTGGTAGGGTATGCATTTGAATGCTGCTATATCATTTGAAGCCATCAAAAGGATCAGTTTGTCGCTAGGGTGCCTGAAAACTTCATTGAATGAAATGGGGACCGATATGCAGAGTTGCTTTCCAATTTATGCGCTGATCGCTACCCGCAAAGCCAGCTGGAAAATTAGAGTAACTTTTGGTGTAGATTGTGAGTCTATGTATCAACAATTCAGTTCTAAACCCTTTCCTCTCTGTTCTTAGGTTCATGTAGATTCAACTAAATCCTTAAAAATGCATCTGCATCTGCATATAGATAAAGAATTTATGTTTTGCAGGTATTAATTGATTCATTTAGTTTCTAAAACATTAGGTCCCCATTATAATCATGATATGACTAGGCAATGTGAGTGCTAATTCATGGGTTGAAATTATTTAGGAGATAATGGCATTGATGTGTGTTGTTTACTTGTAGTTGGAATTGATCTGTCTGGTTGAAATGGAACAATCAAGGGACCATTGCAGATGAAGAAAAAGAGAAGAAAGCATCAAAAGACTTTGGGCCCAAAGCTTTTAGGGCAAGAAATTAATCCATGGTTACAAAGGATAGGGTAAAGTAGGGTTGGGGACCTCAGCAACAGTCTTGTTTAAGTTTTGTTGGATCAATCCTCATATCTCTATTGTTTGTGAGCCCCTCTTCAACACTCCACATGTAATTGTGACTAATGGACAAAATGGTTGCTTGTGTTGCAAGGTATATATATTCGAGAAATATCCAAATCAAGTGTCGCGTTGAATTGAATTGACACTAATGCTCTTGAATGGTTTGAATAACAAAAACAAACAGGAAATAACGAAAGCTTGTTAGTGAAAAACCGAACAATTTTTTTTCCACATCAATCAAGTCAAGCACATATATGTATGTACATGTAACCAACGAATCTGCTCTACATCTATACGTATATGTATATGTATAGCACATGGTGTAAGTACTTGTTGTGGATATCTCAGGTGGCATGAAGTTGCCCACCCATGATAGGCATTGGACTTTGGAGACCATACAATTACCAATCCATGAATTCAATTATTACTGTACCTCTTCATGCATACTACAGTATTGCACATTTTCTATTTTATCCCTGTATATACATATGTATGTGCTGTAACAAATTTAAAGAATACGGACTAATTCATTATATTGAACAACTGATCATTTATGTATAACTAACTTCTTAAAATACTTTTTTGTAAGACAAAAATATTAGAGAAACATGACACATTTGAAAATGGATGAAGTTAAAATATGAGGGAAAAAAATTAATTTGGTTTTAGAACTTTCATATTTGAACCTAAATTAGTTTCTATTGTGAACACATGTTAAGTTTTTCGTTAAAAAATGTTGATGTGATAAAAATATTAAAATAATAATTTCTTACATGACACATGTTTATATAAATATAATATTTAGGGCCAAGATAATTAGTTGTATGTTTTTATTTTAAATAACTTTATAGGTTACGTGCCATGTAATTATTTGTTCATTAAAATTTTCTTTTGAATTATGCACGAGACATTGAGAAATGTGTCGAGAGGTTATTATTAAATCGGAAATACTAACTTCGTCTATTTTGACGAATGATTGTCATGTCAATAACTAATTAATTTTTCACGTCAATGTTTTTAATGGCAAAATTAACAGTACTAATTTGAGTCTAATACAAAAGTTGAGAGACCATTTCAGGGTACATAAACAAAATTCAGTAATCACATTGATTCCAAAACAAAAATTCAAATGAAGTTTTTTAACATCTAGAATGGACTATTGAAGATTAGAGAGAATAAAGAGACCCACCCAACACCAACAGCAGCAAGCTTAATGCAAGTTTAATTAATCAACACGTGTCAATTAGATAACCTTAATTAACATCAAGATGTGTTCAGTGTCAATATTTTAAACCAAAACAAGACAAAAAGAGAGAAAAGAAAAACAAGCAAGCAAGCCCATTAGATTCCTTCTACTTGCCATGGATAGCTCCAAGCCTTCACTTTGATCAAACATATAAATTTCCAGATAAGACCACTTAAACAAACACCATCACAATCATTTCATTGCATTGAAGAAGGAAAAAAAAAACACATTAAAAAGAAGAAGAAAAAAACCAACATTTTGTGAAACATATGTATCTCTTAATATCTTGAATCAACCCACCAACACATTACTGTCAAAAACTCTGGACGGAACAGCAAATCGAGCAGAGAAGGATCTTGAGATGTTGTCGGGATCGTCCCACATTGGACCCTGATCAAAATTCTGGGAATAAGTGTAAGGATCATAACAAGGGACATGAACTGGAATTTTCTTCTGTTTCTTGAGCTTCCTCCACAAGATTCTCCAACCAGTTCTTGAACTGCAGATGTGGAAGGAGACGAGCCGGTCGTAGCCAGGTTTCATGAATGATCTGATGCCCAATTGAGTGCTGGAGCTGAGCCAGTTGCAGAGGTCCATTTTTGACAACTTGAGCTGATAGAGAGAGATTCAAGACTGAAGTTGGTTTTGTAGTGTTGCTGGCCAATGCAAGGACTTATTGGAGTATTTATATCAACAATCTGAACAGAACCCACCAGTCAAATTATGACTGCTCCTACTACTACTGTGCCATATTAATTATTGTCTGGAAAATAGTTGAGCCAACAATTTGGGTCACACCAGATGAGTCGACGTTAAATTTAACACGTTTTGTAATCATGTTGTGTTCGCGTTGGAGCCGTTTGTCATGCTCAACGCTCAAAACACAACTAAAGATAAATTATGGGCTTTTAGTTAAACGTGTTGAATCTTAACGAATGTGATATGTTTGTGATTAGTAGTTCATATCACGATGATTAAATGTGTCATTTTTATGTTGACTTATATATCACATACTCGACCGTTAAATAGATGTATGAATTTTTTTTTTGGTTTGTTACAAAGGGTAGTAACTAGAACTTGAGCTTAGAAAGGCAAGTATGGATTTTGATATTGAAAATGATGAAAGCATGGACACAAATATGACGGTAGGTAGATAGTTAAGATAGACAATGGAAATTCATAGAAACTTATGGTAGTTAGTGTAATGGATCAATTCATGGTTAGGTAGAGTTGAATGAAAAAGGAATTGGTTTTTAGGGCAAGGTGGGTATGATAATTTAATGCATGAAGTACTTTTAACCGTTAGGAATATCAATGTGCAATGCTACATGTTTTTTAAATTATTATTTAAAAAAAAAACCTTGAGATCAATGGGCAATTTTCTTCTCTAAGAAACAGCCACTGAAAGTGGCTTAGAAGGAGATGTAATCTGGTGAAGATGGAGTAGGGACCATACCCTGGGCTTGCCTAGACAAAACTGTGACATCCAACTAAAAAGGAGGAACCCTACTAGAGGTCATGTTTTAGTGATTAATGGTTAACACTTAAGACTAGGGACTTTAAACCAAAAAAACAAAAAATAATTGCACATGGGGTTTATTGAGTTGGGGGAGAAAAGAGGATAGAGCAATAAAAAGAGAATTATCCTCTATTAGGCAACTTTATATTTCTTGTTCCGATCCATTTGAGTCCTGCAATACTCAAAAAGTATAAAACGAACCAACTACACATGACTTGTATGATAAAAGTGAATTTAAAATATTTAATTACATATAAGTGTAGATTGTTTGAGAAATAGATACAACATATAAGCATCCGGGAAGAGAGCTGCCTAACCATCGTCTCAAAGAGCATGTTTGACATAGTGTCTCTCCGAGGTATCAAGAACGAGGCTATCTCGAAGCACGGTTAACAGACTCAGGGGGCAATAAGTTTTGGGACTGTAGTTAGGTTTATTAACTCATACAACAATAAATGCGGAATGACAATTGTAATGGTGAGAGAATACTTTATTATAAATAGTCAAACGTAAGTTCACTCTACTATATCCAAAATTTAAAAGATACTACTATTACTCATCGTCGAAATCTAACTTAGTCATCAGAGGAGTTTTCAAATAATGTTTGTTTTATAAGATCAGCTGCTCTAAAGCTTTGGGAGATTGCATCTAGTGATTGGAAGAACTTGTGGAGTAATAGATCCACACTAGTTTTTGGCTGCACTATATATATTCTCTGGTTATGTAAAGCTATGGTTAGAATTTCTATAGAAAATTGCATGGTTCTTGTATGAATTTCATTCATAGATGAGCACATTTGACTACCCAGAAGTCCAATCTGAGGGACAGAACTAGAACCCTTTATTGTTAAAAAGCATAAATTGATTCAGAAAGTGGACATAAATTAGATGCAAGAACAAGTACCAAAAGGGAGAAACATCAACCATCAGGATCATATCTTCATCAAGAAAAGCAGATTTTAATTCTTACCTTTACATTTATTTTTTCTGGGACTCACTTTCACTTTTACCCAACCAAGAACAACATCTGATATTTAAGATTCTTCCAAATTTCCCTTTTTCTTTCTTGTCAAACAAACAAGAAACAAGTGGTTTGGGCCATCATGCCACCACACACAACATTTCACCTCATGAAGCCCCATGTTCTGCTAAACCAAGTGGTTCCAGTAGGAGTAAGATAAGTCACACCACCTTTTAGCACCACTCACATAATAAGCCAGTGCTATCTCACAATGAAAAAGGCCAAGAAAAAAAGGAGCTTCTTTTCCAAGAATAAAACCAAACTTTCCATTTTATTACTATACCTCAAGGCCTTTCCATCCTTTACTTCTTGCATAAGTTTAGAACCCAGAGAAGACACACCATCTATATATCTCTTTCTCAAGTCTCAACTATTTGGTAAGTTACAGTCACTAACAAGAGTACTAATGTGTCATCCAGCTATCTCCTTCCTCAGTTTCTACTACGATTCTGCAATCAGAATCAGGCTGGTTGAATTGCCAGGGATGGTTCCGGAGGTGGTTGCGGGGGAGCAACCACCGGTGGCTGGCGAGGTAAAGAAGTGTGTGTGCTCACCCACAAGCCACCCGGGGTCCTTCAGGTGCAGGCAACATCGAGCCGAGTATCAGTGGGTCAGGAAGCTTAAGGCATAGGCCCAGGTAGTGTACTTCCTTAAGCTTTGTCCTTTCATCTTATAACTACCAGGACTAAGTCCTAGGGGGTTTTGTCTTATGTATAAATTCACATAAACGAAAAATGGATCGATATATACTCATGTTACACTATTACTATATGTTTTCTCTTCTTGGTCGGGTATTGTCATGATTTTAAGCCAAGTAATCAAGGTTCAGCAATCACTGTTTCGTTCGTTTCAGTTCCAGAAAAACTGAATCATTGACCATCAGATCCTTTCTTATTTTTCACATCAAGATTCAAGACCAGTCTGACTAATCTCACACAATCCTACTTTCCAAGTATATAACCATGCAGTGAATACAAAAGTTACTATGCAAAGATCATAAACAAGTACGTTTAATGTTTATATTACCTTGCACAACACAGCAAATTAAAGTTCTGCCAAGTAAACTACACATTTCTCTTCTGGATGCGCTGTGATAGAATAATTGATAAGAACTTGCTATATTGAAAATTTGCCTTCCCCACCATTACAGTATCAATGTATAATTACACATAATACAACAAGGAATCATATATTTACTCAAGTTTCGCATCTCACACACCTGAACGGGCTGAACCTGTTCAAAGCAGCCTAAAAGGGATGCACTGCCGTTATATCTTTCAGATTGTGAGGTGGACCTTGTACATCATTCTAATATTCATCACTGTTCATATAGAAGAAACAAGTTAGTTACTCGTATCCAAAGGTGCCCAGAAGACAAATTATTAGCAGACCTTTCCGAGTCAATAACTATGACAGAAATGGTGTGGAGGCCAAAGATCCATCTTTTTATTAGATTTGAAAAGCAGAGTTCAACCAAGTTCACCATAAATGGAATAATAAGTAATGTCCTCACCTCAGGGAAACAGTTTTGGCGCATAATTGTTTGATTGCGTGTATTAACTAAAACCTCGCACGATACTTTTGCCTGTTAGGAAATAACAATAACAACAGCGAAAAGAATTAGATAAAAATATAAACCGGTTAACTAAGTAAGAGAAAAACAATTAGGAATCATCATGTATTGTCAGTATTTTTTATGAGCACCAAAAGTGGCGCCAGACTGCAAATACAAGAAACCACAAATTTAACCAGAAAATTGCAAAATGGGATAAGGTTTTTGCAAATTATAACGATGAAGACAAGGTGGCTCTGCCTCTGGTTTAATTCCTAGTATAAAGTGAGACTCTGCTCAGTCAATTACTGTTATAATGACATAACAAAACACAAGTATACAAACCATTCATATAACAAATATGATTTGAGACACTAATTGACCCCCACACACATCTTGCGTGGTAGCAGTGTAAGAATAATACTCCGTCACACCAAATGCGCCTACCAAACACATAAAGGTTAGCTTTGAAGCAATTCTTTGAAAGCTAAGATTAAGCTAGGTTAACTTTGAACTTAAACTCACTGATAGTATTGTAAATCCACTAACTTCATAAGCCTAACGTTTCTAGGACATATGCAATCCTACACATAATATAACATTATAATGGCAAGAGAGGGCTGTGTGCATTAGCCTGGATCCAGACCAACCAATATTTAACCAAAAAGGCATATGTTTAGCAGCATCCTAATGACTCTTGAAAACTCCCAAAGAAATGAACAATTACTCATCTATAAAACTTCCATGAAATCCACATCTTACTCAAAGATTACCTTGAAAAGTTGGCCATCTCTTGATTGAATCTTACAGCAGCAAGTAAGATTAGCCTTAAGTTTAATCCAACAACTATTAGCAATACAAAAGGGATTTGCAAAACATTTGAAATCATACATCTAGTGACCCACCTAATACCCTACTTTAAGCAACAAACAAAATTATGGGTTTTAACCCTTACATCCATATTGGTGAACTGGTCATGATTTTGGTGGTAAAGATTCAAACTTTTTAGCAGCATTGACAAATTTTGACAATTTAAAGACCAAAACTTGACCAAATTTACCTGAAAAGGGATCTGAAAGAAGAGCAGCCCAAGACTGCCAGTGACCTCCGTGACAGTCTCAAGCGGCACCGTCCCCTTCGCGAGGTCCTTGAGCAAGTACGCCACGTCGTACAGCACCTCCACGCCGTTGAACTCGAGCTTGGCGTCCACGTACGACGACCCTCTCGCCTTCACGTGCCCGTGGTCCGACCTCACGCGACCCAGAGCTCGCCCTCTGTAACCCCCCGCCACGTCGATCGACGAGTAGTCCATGGAGTAGACGTCGGTGTTGTGAACCTTGACGGTGAGGA
>JAYMSZ010000570.1:0-18794 GCA_036897665.1 Pelargonium citronellum
GGTATCGATGTACCAGAGTTGTTGAAGCACAAAGAAGAGACAGGCAGTTTAACTAATTTTCTAGGTGGAGATGCTATGGATCCAAATGAACTGCTTGTACATGAATGTGATGTTCTTATTCCATGCGCATTGGGCGGCGTGCTGAACAGGTAGTTCCCTCTTTTTCTTGAGAAACATATTCTCTCACTCTTCTGTTATCTGGTAAATTAATGTAATTTTGTCTCTTATGTATGCTACCGTGTTACTGGCATTATCATGCTCCCTATAAGTATCTTTTGGGTGATTGCATTAACGGTGAACTGAGTGACATTGTTGCTCTAATTATGAAGCTTGAAACCATATTTCATTGCATCTAAGTAGGTCAGATAGCTGATACTTAATGCAATTAGGAATCAATGAATGAACAATTCTGGTGTACTACTTAATGCATTGTCTGAAAATTTCGTCAGGAACGGCTTTCTTTTTTCAATTGAAGAATAACTAATCACTATAAATCAGTTGTTACTCAATTAGATAAAAATTCTAGTGTTATTCAAAGTTGACCTCAGGAGGTCAGCAAGGGAAGAACACTGAGGAAGCAATGGTTTGAATTTATAATCATCTGATAGCCTTAGAGTGCCACCTCAGGCAGCTTTTGTGTTTACCAAGTGACTTAAGATATGAATTTCAAAGGCTTTGGGTGAACAATTTTAGGCCCAGCTTGACTTGGTGTGTCATATACAACTACATGATCTAATTTTAACATGAGAAGTCGTAATGCGTTTATCTTTTTATTTATTAATGAAAAATTGCATTCGCATGCTATTATATCTAGTTTCATATTTTTTTTCTCATGTGTCTATCAAGAAAACATCCACATATACTAGTGGAGCATAAAATGTTGATTGAATATGCATTGATATTCCATTAGCTTATGTTACCTGTTAAAAATGAGTTCAGTTTTCTACATATTATAACCAATTCAGCCTTGTTTCTTTCTCATTTGCTATAAATCCGATCTGATCTGTTTCCTTCTGAGAGTGTGGGTGTGTGTGTGTGTCAATTACATATAGCATGATTTTCTTTTTCTGCTTCTATTATTCAATGCAATCCTGACTGGTTGTTGAATTCCTTATCTTCTTGAAGGGAAAATGCTGGAAGTGTCAAAGCCAAGTTCATAATAGAGGCAGCAAACCATCCTACTGATCCAGAAGCAGATGAGGTAATGCATCCTTCGTAATTGTACGAAATGTAATAGTAACGTTGTTTCAGTATTTGACTAGCAGGGTGTTTTCACTGCAGATCTTATCGAAAAAAGGAGTCGTGATTCTTCCTGATATATATGCAAATGCTGGAGGTGTGACTGTAAGCTACTTCGAGTGGGTTCAGGTAAGATATTGAGTGCGAAAACATGTTTTTTCATTCAAAATCACAATAACTAGAATAGGAGGAAATACATACTAGTTGAAATCCTGAAATTGTTTGTCTGAATGATGGTTCGGGATAGAAAATGTTGAACTGATGCATTTGTTGGTATTGCAGAATATTCAAGGGTTTATGTGGGACGAAGAGAAGGTGAATGACGAGCTCCGGAAGTACATGACTCGTGCTTTCCACAACATCAAGGGCATGTGCCAGTCGCACAATTGCGATCTCCGGATGGGAGCCTTCACGCTTGGAGTGAACCGTGTGGCGCGCGCCACCCTCCTAAGGGGCTGGGAAGCGTAAATTGCTTTCGTTCGATTTTTTTCTTTAATGTTGTAACTCTGTTTAGCTTCATCATTGCTTACAGCTGAGATTATTCTCTAGCTCCCATCATCAACATTTGCTTTCTCAAGTCTTGACATTAATTATTTTTCCATTTGGAGGCATATTGGAAACTGAATTCCTGGCAAGTCCTTTGGAGACTTGAATTATATTGAGATTCTCTTCATTTGCGGCTCTGTTGTGTTCTTTCGTTTGATACTCTATTTTACATTATGTCCAAAGCTTTGATCAGATTGGTCATAGCAATACTATTTGTGCAAATGTGAATTCCGTTAGTCTCTGTTAGTTTAAGTCGTGTGCACGGCACATGACTTGAAATGAGTTATGTTATCCTCTGATTTATTGGAATTGATGGAAAAAAACTATTGTGCTGCGAGTTGATCAAATAAAGAACATGTTAAACTCATATTTTCATGCATGTACAAATGAGACTTATCAATATAGAAACAAATTGAATGTTGGAATTCAAACACATTAGGGTCGAGTCTATTTTGTACAATTTTTTTTTTCAATTTAATACGATAACGTGTCCAAAATAATTATTAACAAATATGAACTCAACTCAAACTCAATATTCTTACTAGTTTTCTAACCCGGCTTTGCTCGGGCTTTTCTTATATTCAATCATAGCCGGGCTTTTCTTATATTCAATCATTTGAATTGCTTAATCCAAATTTAATTGGTATTTTGATTGTGGGAGTATTTTCATTTTTGTTGTGTTCCCTAGCTACCGTCCACATGCACTAATGGCAAAATACATAAGATAATATATAGATAAAATAGGAAAAAATTATACAATCTACTTAACTATTATTAATGTATCTCTTAAATTTATTTACAATACAATTACAAATAGATATTAGAAAAATTACAAAATTCCATATTACTTGGAAAATATGACATGCAACTGACATTTAGAAAACAATTAATTACATAATTAAAAAAATAATTAATAACACAATTCCGATCCATTCCAAAAAAATAATTACACAATTCATACAATATAAAAGTAAAGAATGCTCAAACTCCTACAGAATCAAAATTTTAAAAATCAAATAATTAAATAAATTGCAACATAAATGATAAAGGTGCACCTAGCATATTAAGAAACAGACTTTAGAGAAAAATGCCTCAAAAAAGAGTAAATGCTCATTCTCTTGGAGGAACCAACTGAGAGCATGTTGTTTGGTGAAATTCAAGAAGATAGAGCTGCTAGCTTGTAGCTTAGATAGACCAGTTGCTTCTTCACTCTATATACAGTTTGATTCTTTCTTCTTCATTTCTTTACTCACAGATTACACCTTTGCATCAAATCCAAAAATTATGGTTGCAAACAAATTTAAGAAACATGTGGTAAATATAGTATCAAGATTGGAGATAAGATAATGATCATTTTCCAGTAACATTGATCATATGAGCCACAGGTTGCTCACCCTTGCCCATTTGCTGACTTAACTCCTTGTTGTTCAATCATATATTGCATATTTTTCGGAGACCATGCCTTAGTGGAGTATCTCTTCTCGCCTGGTGTAGAAGTAAAAGAAGAGGGTGCAGAGCTAGAAAGTAACTATCCCAACCAAAATAAAATAGTCACTTACTGGTAACTATCCAAAGCAAAACTAAAAACATCACATTTTCTATCAAAAATGAATCCAACTTCTAAGTAAAGAACACAAACAATCTAATAAACAAAAAAAATGTTACTGTAAATATGAAATGAATTTGATTTTGGTGACAAAATGAATTGATTAGCTCTTGCAATCAAAGAAAAGTTTTAGAAGTCGTGTATACATATTAAAGATTATATTTTATTTCCTTACATCATACTAAAACAAATTTAGGATTAAATTGGGGGCTGAGGTCTTCCATACATTATACACAAAGTAAAAATGACCATAGTACAACCACATTTATATGCAGCTCATACAAACACAAATAGATGGAACCAATATCTATGGACATGGTTCAGTTAAACTTAAAACAATGAGTGTAAAAATGAAGGAAACCTTCATGTGAATTACTGAATTTAGTAAAATATCTTCTCCTACAAATATCATCAATCATGATAAACTAAATATACCAACTCATAAAAACTCAACATTCAAGTAAGAATTTCACCTGAAATGGTAACCGAGGTCGTGCTTGACTTCATGCTTGAATTCGCCCACATAACAACTACCATCAGACCAGGTCAGGACCCCAATGCCATGGTTACGCTCATTATACCACTCCCAAGTGTAGGAATCTTTATATAAAATTAAACTTGTAGACTCCAAAACCATGCAGAGACCCTGCCCAAGTGGGTTTATCTTCTCGCCTGACATAGAAGAAGGAAATGAAAGACCTTTGATGATGTAGAAATCAGAAAAAGGTTTGACTTACCCTTTTGTTGAACTCACAAAGCTAAAAACCAACAAAAATCCAAATAAAATACAACAATCACACACATAAAAATACCAACTTTGAGCAAAAAAATCATCGACATCACAATTCAAACACATGTAGCTTTCAGAGATTAACAATGCAACAACAAATCAGAGCTAAAAAAAACTATAATCTTTATGAACAATCGAATCCCATATCAAAAATAAATAAAACAAAATAAAAAGATTGGGAAGAGGCCGTACCATTGGAGAGACCAAGGTACTCCTTAATTCACCTGGGCAACAATCGCAAATCCTTAAGACAGAACCCTTCCTTGCATTCTTGGATCCGAGCAGAATCCTACTTTGAGAGAGAAAGAGAGAGATACTGAAAAGTAATTGGATCATACCTTTTCTCTATACATATTTCTAAGCCTCCCAGCTTCCTCATCCATGGGCTGATCAAGCTTCTGATCCAAAACCCACATACTGCCTTTGTTCTCAGTTTCTTCATCACTCTCCACTTTTGAATCCATTGAAAATTCAGTTCCAAAAGAATTTTGTAGCCTTCACCAACTATCCCCCTTCTCAGTAAATCCCAACTCAATGCAAATTCAAGGGCCTCAAAGCACATCAATTACACATTTCAATATGATTGAAACCACCTTTTGTACTCTTCTCTTCAAATCAAAACCCAAACTTGAAATCATCAACAAAGCCTGAAAAACAAAAGCAAAACAGTAAGCTAAACAGACACACCAAACTCAATTTTTTTATCAGTATATTCCCATAAAGACATAGGATCTGAAACCCACTGAAACAAATCAAGACCAAAAAGACTCAAGCTTTGCTTAAGCCCATCAAGGACCAGTAAAAACCTTCCTTGCATTCTCGGATCCGAGCAGCATCGATTCCTCGATCGATTCCTCGAATAGAAACCCCTGATCCTCTGCATCAAGATATCAAACAATAACTCAGTTCCGAAACCGATTTGCGCAGAGAGAAGTAGAGAAAAAATAAAAATAAAAAATCGAAAAAAAATCGCCGAAAACACACGTTACCGTAAAAATGGTGATTGGATTGGGGAAAGCGAGGAGCAGCGATCGAATTGAGCGATTAGGGTTTGCGATTAGAAGAAAAAGAGGGAGAGAGAGATGGGTTGTGAAGTGGACCGATCTGCGCAGAGAGAAGTAGAGAAAAAATAAAAAAAATCGAAAAAAAATCGCCGAAAACACATGTTACCTTGAAAATGGTGATTGGATTGGGGAAAGCGAGGAGCAACGATCGAATTGAGCGATTAGGGTTTGCGATTAGAAGAAAAAGAGGGAGAGAGAGATGGGTTGTGAAGTGGAAGATGAGAGATGGAGTTTGGGTCGGATATGTAATTTTGTTTGCTTAGGCGTGTTGACAAGGGGAAGTTGCTGTGCCTTTGCCTTTTCTTCGAGCTGAGATCATCGGAGTCTTACGTGGCACCCACCTGATTGGTTACTGCTTGTGGGTCCCGCCACTCGAACCAGTCAATCTAGTTGCATTTTCATGGTGGACACTGGACTCCAAATCTGGACTCGCTTTGGAGGATCCTGTGCGATGTCGTTTTGCTTTATAATTCCAACATAAGTAGTCAAAATTTCGAATACGTGTATTTGAGTTGCAAATGGGGTCGACGATTTCTAATTTTAAGACTTGTGTTGTGTCCTGACTGGACTGAAATTATTAAATTGCAATTAAAATAACTTCTCTTAATTTTTTTCAAATACTAAAATTAATTTTATTTGTATTTGATTTTAGTCACACACTGTTGATTGTTATAAGTTTGTAACATTTTATTAACACAAAACTATTATTTTATCACTTTAAATTAGACGATAATAAAAACAAAATTGACAAAAAGTCCGAAAGTCTAAGTAACTCGTGCTAACAAACTTATTCAAATTATATTATTGTATACTATGGAAATGTGCTATAGTTGAAAAGGTAAGCAAAATTTTTGGACATACAAAATCAGAATATAGTGTGTTAATAATGATTTTTTAGAGTAGAAAAAAAAATAGTGGATTAGAAAAAGCTTATTGGGGCAACGTAATGGACCTTAATTAGGCTGACCCAATAGGCCCAATTGATAAATATTAGGCCGAACCAATAAAGATAAATTTGGGCTTCAACAAATAGCAGCCCATAAATATGGTAAATGAATTGGGCTCGGGCCCAAGATACACCGTTGTGGGCTACTACAATGCGCCTTTAGTATTCTCAACGAGAACGCGTCGTGGCCGTTGATTTGCATCGCAGAAGTCACTAGGGTTTTGGTATTTGAGACTTATATTTTTGTAGGTCTTTATCTCCACTTCTTCTTCTTCTTCTTCCCCAGCAATTGTCGTCGAGCTCTGTCTCCGCCGCAACAATGGTGAGTCTTCTCGTTTCATCACCAACGTCCTCTCTCCGCTGTATTTGAAGCTATCTAGATATATTTGATTGCTTAGAATACAGAAAATTCGTGTTCCATTATGTTGAGTGTATTGTCTTTGTTTAGCTGAGAAAGTTAATTATCTCTTATTAGTCTCCTTACCTGCATTTTCAACTGCGACAAGCATATCTCAGATTTCGCTACTTGATTGATTTTTCATTTACAGATGCGAATGCATGATCTTCTTACCTTGTTCATTAGTTTATTGCTTATACATATATATTATTTATTTTGTTTGTTACATTTATTTAGCATTTTTTTAGTTGTTACTGCCGGAGCCTACTTGTATCTTAACAATGGTGAATTGTTTTGTTGCTTCATCACCATCTTTGCAATTGTTCGACAGAATTAGAGTCTTAAACTTTCTTATGTTAAGGATTTATATGCCAGTAGGCATGGTGTTGGTGTGAGTTTAACCTTTATTTATTTATTTATGAATATGGAGAATTTCTACTACCTGTAGTAGATTTAATTAGTTTCCCATGAAATGGTGTATGCGTTTTTTGTTATAATTTTTTTTGTACAACATGGAGTATTATAGATCTATCAGAGTTCTCAGAATGTCAATAATTGTTGAAAACAGGTTTACATCAAAGCTCAAAAGCCAAGGGCTTACTTCAAGCGATTCCAAGTCAAGTATAAGAGAAGGCGAGGTATGCTATTTCCACTGTCTTTTTATTATCATTATTGCTATTTTCAAGTGTTTTCTTATAATATATTTGCATTCTGTAGAGGGAAAGACTGACTACCGGGCTAGGATTCGCCTAATTAACCAGGACAAAAACAAGTACAATACTCCCAAATATCGTTTCGTGGTGCGATTTGTATCCTTTGCATGACTTTTTGCAATTTACTGTTCTTGTAGCTGCAATTTTGCTTTTATCTTGTTTTGCTTTCTAGGCTGTATTGCTGCATAGGATAATTGCATAATCCACTTGGCTCTTATCATTGTATTCACACATAGGGATTGGTAGATATGAATTATTCGTTTATTCTTCATTTCTTTTTGTTTGTTCTGTTACAAATTTATGTTCATTAAAATTTAGTTGGGATAGAGTGTGGCTATTCATGATCCACAAGTCTTATGATTCTTTGGTGAATTAGTACTTGTATGACTTTTATGAGCAAAGAATATTATTGGCATGAAAGGTTCCATCGTTTAAGTTTCCTTTCATGATTTTCACTGTTACCTGTTTTCATAAGTTGTAGTTGTATTCACCTTAACACTATCTTCAGACTAACAAGGACATTATAGCACAAATTACATCTGCCACTATTACTGGTGATATGGTTCTTGCAGCTGCATATTCACATGAGCTACCTCAATTTGGTCTCGAAGTAGGCCTTACAAATTATGCTGCCGGTATACTATTTATTTTTTCATCTATCTTTTCAACTATTCAATTGTTTCTATGGATGTGTTTTTAAATCTTATATCAACACAGCTTACTGTACTGGATTATTGTTGGCTCGCCGAGTTCTAAAAATGCTCGAGATGGACGACGAGTACGAGGGTAATGTTGAGGTACGTATCTCATCATTTTGTTGTCATTTGTATGTCTTTGAATTTCATCATTATCTGGGATTATGATTATATGGATCAAATCTTCATGAACAGGCTACTGGGGAGGATTTCTCTGTTGAACCAGCAGAGAGTAGAAGGCCATTCCGTGCTCTCCTTGATGTTGGTCTCATCAGAACAACAACTGGAAATTGTGTTTTTGGTGCTCTCAAGGTATATTGTCTCGTATGGATATTTAATATTTAAGCGTGTGCCTGGTACATTTATATATGTATTGTATTATTTATCGTGTGTGTGAAGTCATTAATCAATAATGAGTTTTCAAGAAGCTTCATTTCACTGATGATTCTTGGTAGTACGCAACTTGTTATATGTTCTTATTGACTTACAATTATAATCCAACTGTTAGGCCACAATCTACCGAGCGCAGTTCATACTCTTTCATCCGACTTATATACTCTTTGATTGATTGGATTGGCCTGTATCACCTTAATTGCTTTTGTTTACTTTACATGATCTGGTGCATAAACAAACTCGCAACAAATTATTTTTATTTCATTTACTTCGCATTGTCGGTACCCTTGCGGAGCTAGTGTCAAGTTTTTGATGCAATTATTGGATGTCAACATTTTACATCGTTCTCTTTATGATTATAGTGTTGTATCATTAAGATGGCCATCATGGTAATGATTGTATTGCTCAATCCTTGCCCAAAAGGCCACCGTAAATATTCTCATTATTTTGACCTTTAAGTTATTCTTCTTCTTATGCATGTTTTAGGTTGAGATTATACAGTTCTTTATTGATATAATTTCAATAACATTTTCCCCTTTGCTTGACTTCAGGGAGCGTTGGATGGTGGACTAGATATCCCTCACAGCGAGAAGAGGTTTGCTGGATTCGACAAGGAGGGAAAGCAACTTGATGCTGATAAACACCGGAAATACATCTATGGTGGTCATGTTGCTGCCTACATGAAGGTAAATATCTTTAAATGAGGTTTTTGGCTTATATGCAAAATTTTATGCCATTTTGTTTAGATTTCAAATTTCTATCAACTGTTTGGGCTTTATGCAGACTTTGATGGACGATGAACCCGAGAAGTATCAGTCTCATTTCAGTGAGTATATTAAGAGAGGAATCGAGGCAGATGACATTGAGGCCCTTTACAAAAAGGTACATGCTGCTATTCGTGCTGACCCCACAATTAAGAAAACAGCAAAGCAGCCTCCTAAGGAGCACAAGAGGTATATGCCTTATCTATTCTATGGTTTTGGACATATCATCTATATAATGTATCATAATTTAAAGTTAAATATTGGTTGATAATAATGAATACACGAACACAGGTTGATTGATATGTAAATATGTGGAAAATAGTAGCTATTGGATATATTAATAGAATACTATCTTTAAAGAAAATATGGTTTCCTTGTGGTTTAGCTCTAATCTTAATGTCTCAACTTTGTCCCTGAACTTTTAGAAAGTCAGTGTTTTAATTCTTGTACTTTAAAGAAGCCACTTTGGTTCCTGAACTTTACTCTTTGGGTTAGTTTTGTCCCTCCCGTTAGTTTGACTTAACTTACTGTTGGCTTCAGTGTGATTTTGAATTTTAATTTGCAATTTTTTCAACTTGACATGTGGTACCATGTGTCCGACAAAATTAATTCTTAAATCTTTAAATGACATGTCAACATCATATAATTTAAGTTAACAGTTAGTTAAGTCAAACCAACGGAAGGGATTAAATTGATCCAAAGAGTTAAAGTGCAAGTGCCTTATTTAAATTATAGAAGTACTAAAGTGTCCCTTTTCTTAAAGTTGGGTACGTGATTGACCTGTAAAATTTATTACTGCATGCATTCTATTATTATATAATGTTGCTTATGGTTTATGTCATTCTACAGGTTCAACCTTAAGAAGCTAACTTATGAGGAGAGGAAGGCCAAGTTGGTTGAAAGGTTAAATGCTCTCAATTCCGCAGCTGGAGCCGTTGAAGAAGATTCTGATGAAGAGTGATAGATGTTTGTTGTCATTCTAATTCTTCTGGAGTTTTATTGTGAACCAAAATTTTGCATTTTAAGTATAATTATGTCAAGCTGTTTTGAGGATACACCTTTTATATTAATTTGATATTTTGATTCAACAGAAGCTTGGTAAATAAGTCTTGCAAAATTGAAGTTTTGAAGAGATGCTCAAATATTGTATTTTATTTAATTTATCAATGATGACACCAATATAGCTCTTGAAAGGCTGTCAATCGAAAGATCTAAATGTGCCTTTTATGCTCAAGAGGTGTTATACCTAGGGCATATATATCTATTGTTACATGATAATAGGATTATTCCCAAAAGTGTGAGTTTTAAGTGAGCAAAATCTTGTGAAGAACTATTGGAGCATTTCTAGGCTATTGTTGATTCAATTTGCTTTAGAAAAACCAAGGAAGTTCAATTCTCCTTTCATCAACTCAAAAGAATTGGGAAATGGGAAATGTATATTTCAGCTAAGTGCCGAAGACGCCTTAAGGATGGTATTCGCCATGCGGCATGTTCTTATAATTGCGAGACAGATGTTGATCAATGAACTACTTGTGCAGGTATAACTTCTTTTGCTAGGATATGTGCTTATTTTGCTTGATGCTCATGGGAAAGGCTGGTCCTTTCTCCCCGGAAACGAGAGAAATGGAGCGCCGCACGGGTCCGGTTCTCTCGGTCCATGACATAAGGCTCTATCTAGGTCCCAAGCATCAAGCACTTCTTGCATATGAAAAAGAAATTATGGAAATACTAATGGCTGTAAAAAAAACTAATCTTTTGGGAAGACAAGAAGATTATCAACAAAAAGATTAAATATGTGTTCTATTCATAACTACTGTCTTTGTTGGCATGTGAGATTGCTTTTTGGGATGATCTGATTTTGCAAAAGTTTATTATCCAACGTAACTTAGAAGAGTAAGGATTAAGAATTTCAGGTACAATAACCAATCCATGACTGAAGTTTAATGTTCAGACATTCATTTCGAAATCGAAAATGCAGATACATTCATGAATGACTAGTCACCAGAAAAATGAAAAGAAAACACATTCAAGTTCGATGAAGCAGCAGCAACCGAAATGTATTCATGAGTAGCAGGCTACTAGTAGTTCATTTCCCACCCAAAAAACTGTGCTCCGCAGGATATATGTACACACATAATGACACTGTAAGGGAACATCTCGAAACAAAACAATATGATTAAGCGTCGTCATCATCTTCTGGATCAAAATCTTTAATCTTCACATCTGCATCTTCCCCATATTGAATGCTGTTGTCAATTTCGGCCAATATATATCTTATGCTGCAAAACAAAATATTGCAATATTATTCTCATATCTTATACACTTCTGATAATGCATATTCAATATACCTGTATTCTACCAGACAAGACATGTAGTAGTAAGAAACAAGCAAGAAAAAAATATCTTCATCTCAAGAAAAAAAGAGAGTAATTTTCTGACTCTCGTCTAGGCTAATTAGAAGGTGGCAACTACAGGTTGTCGGAATGCCCTGTTCTCTCCATCATCGATCCAAGTCCTCATCCATTGGAAATATTGTTGGTAAGATCCACCCAAGGCCTCTTGATTAAGGGATGGTCTCACAAGCCACCGTCTCGTTGGAATGTGGGCCACATCGAGATCAAATCGATCTCGTGGACATTACAGAGCCTCCAGCCCGAGGCACTACCCTCCCGGTTATGAGCTTCACGGGACGTCTTTTGCGTGCCGTCCTTAACAACACTATCCACTCGCCTACCGTCACATCTTAGATGTCTCATGTCCATGAGTACTTCATATTGTCCTTTATCTCTCAAATTGAGAGCTTAGGCGAGTGTCTAAATCACGCTTCATTAGGAAAGAGGAAAAAAGAGCTTGAGAACTGAACCAACGCCAACATAACTAAAGAACACCATACCAATTCCAAAAAAAACTCGGGCAACCTCAAATGACTAATCAACACAACAAATACGAACTCCTTATTTATAGGGAAGAGGCAAGACTTGATGAAGACACATAAACGATGTGAGATACAAAACACGAGCCCAAAATATACTAAAGAAGGCCTGTGCAAACAATAAATAAATGACAAGTTGAAAATCTCGGCTGCTAAAGTTTTCGTTTCGACAATCTACACACATATATGTATTATATAAAAACTTAATCATTACACAATCATATGTATTATATTGTATAATGATCAAGTTTAATATATACACACGCGCGCGCGTTTTATTAGGCCTCCTTGATTTAGGAAACGGTGGCTTTAGAAGTTGAGATTTTCAAATTTTATTTTTTATTTATTGTTTATTTATGGTTTCCTATTTTTATTAGGTCTAAGCTTTCTTTATTGATTTTTCGCTCATGTTTTGTATCCCACTTTGTTTAAGTATCATCATCAAGTGTTGTCTCTTAAATAAAAATAAGGGGTTGGACTGTGTTGAATATTCATTTTGAGCTTGCCTAATTTATTCTTCAGGCGCTCCTTAGTTACTTTTGCACCGAGTCAATTCTTAAGACTTCTTTTAGCTCTTTCTTCACGAAGTGTGATTTTGACACTCGCTTAAACTCTAGCTTGAGAGATAGTTCAAAGTACTCTCATGGACGAGGAATAAGGTTGATTTGATGATAGGCTGGTGGAGAGTGTTGCCAAGGACAACATGCGGGAGATGTCCCGTGAAGCTCATAGCCAAGAAGGGAGTGCCTCAAACCGAAAGTAAGGTGATGTCCACGTGACCAATTCGATCACGACGCAGGTCGCGTTCCAACAAAACAATGACTTGTGGCGTGAGCGGAGTTCTTGCGGTGGGAGTCGTCGTCGGGGGCGCACCCTAATTTTGATTCAGATGATCTCTCCTATTTGAAACCAGCGTTTATGTTCCTCAATGCGGGGTCCACCTTATCTTCTAAGTGGTCATGTGCGGAAGTTGGAGGCGGGTCACAATTTCTAGATATCAACCATGAGGGGCAATTTGAAGATTAAGCGAATAACACGTTGAAGATCGGGAAGAGCACTACGAAGACCTTTGATAAACGCGAAAATCGTCTTTAAGATCTTCAAAAGTGGCGAAGAACAAAGTGGCAATCAGGAAGATTTGGGAGAAATTGGGCAAAATGGGCCAGCATGGCAAACCTAGACAACATGGGACTCTCTCACGGCCATGTGACAGCCCAAGCTGGTTCAATCTTGAATTTTGGTCACTTTTCGACCTCTTTATTGTGTGGAACCACTCGTATGGTCGATTTAGTGGAATTCGAGAGTCCAATATTATTGTGTATCATCAGGAAGCATCACCTTTATGTTCCATACTATTTTGTTTCACCTACACCATGCACTGCTCTACTTGTACCTTATTGAAATGCCAATTAACCTTTACTAAGAAAGAAACTACTCAATTGTAATAATTCGAGGAAGGATAAGATTTTTTACGCCCACCAGTACAGGACCACAGCAAGGCTGTGTGATGCCTGAAGAGTTCATGGGAATTCATTTACATCTCACTGAAACATTTAGACAATAAAATTCACCTGCCAAAGATGTTCACAGTTCACCATGGCAGCTTCTAAAATCCAAACATAGAAACAAAACCTCTTGGAATACTTAATTTCAGGTAAATTACTACCTGAATTTTGCTGTTGTGGTTACTTTGTGTGTGTGTGTGTGTGTGTGTGTGTGAGAGAGAGAGAGAGGGAGAGAGGAAGAGAGAGAGAACCTGCTTTCCTTTCGCAAATCCAGAGGCACAAAGCTCACCATGCTATATTGATCAACCTAAAACAACAATTCATATAACCATCACATCACAACAAATCCAGCTAATTCCTATTATTAATGGATCAACAAACAAATTAAACAATAAAATAACCACCACATAAATTTCGTAAGACATGCTAATAGTAAATTTGATTTATTAATCTATAAAACTATGTCAGAAAATCAACGTTTGATGAAAAGAAAACAACAATCCTGATTCCTGAGAAGAAACCGCGAGTGCATTGACACTCATTTCAGGTTATTGTTGCAAAAATGCCCTATTTTTTATGTACACGATTTACAGGGAGAAACAGAAGTAGTGCTTTTAACATACTGGAAGTGTGGAAGTAGATGACTTATGATTATAACTTAGCAGTTGACACATACCAATTTTGAAAAAGAAAAAACTCATCGTGGTATAGGTAGTATTAGAATATAGCCAAGAATATACTAACATGTCAATGAAAACATTTATAATAACTATATTAAACCTAAATATTAAAAATTTTAATGGTAGATTGTGATAGAAATAGTTGTTCTCACAGTAAACTCCATTAAGAACCTTCAGTTTAAAACAGGGTTTTCCTTTGAACCATAATCACATAGGAACAACTCAAAGTATCTGCAGTAAGTTGTCTCCTTTAGTAGTAAGTGTAACAAAAAACTTGACAAACATTTCATGCTAAACTACTATCTTGGTAAATATAATAGAAAAAAACAATTTGGAGTTTGAGCAGCTAATTATCTCACCAATTCCATCAAAGCTGTGTTGAGTTTTTGAAACTGAGGAGCCATGCGTTGATTTAACTCAGCCAACAAAAATCGGGGTTCTGGATTCAAGTAACTATAAACAGTAAAAAAAATAAATTTGAATATCAAGATAAGCAAGACAAGTCTACATGACTAGGATAGGATACAGAAGGCTAGATGGGGCTTACTCTTCAATGTCCCTTTTGTTTGTCACAAGGTCCATTTTGGAAAGGATGTTAATATGGGGTAGTTCCAGCTGTACCATTGCAGAAAGAGATGCCATGCATCCACTTATAAATTTTGTCACATCCGTCATGAACTGAAATGAAAGAATACTGAAATTTTCAGTTTCAAATAGAAAAGTGCGGCTAAGTGGTGAAAATAATAAAGCTAGCAACAAAAAAAATGAGAAATGAGGTAAGAGGACTTGCACAAACCTGTGAATCAAGCAAATACACCACACAGACATTGAAATTATTACGCTTCAAATGATCCACAAAATTCCGAAGCACTGGTACATGTGAAAAGAGTTCTATCTGACCTATAGATAAAGAACATGAGAGAACACTGAGCAGCATTCATGTGAAAAGCATGCATATTAACAAGCTAGTCTCTATCTTGAGCACCAAACATGTTCCGTCATTATTTATCTGAAGGTAGCTGCATTTGCAACAATGACTACCCTTCTTTGATTTCCCATGTGCACCACATAAACCACCAATGCATGCACATAATCCTATTTTAGCATCTTCCTCAAAATCATGCAAATAAATCAGAGTCTGACAGTAAAAAGGGAAGCAAAAGTAGATAAATGACTATTCACCACTAATATCATTACTTGTTCCATGAGTTGTGACCTAGGTCTAAAAAGCAAGCAAGTACTAGATTCCAAGTTCTGGTTATATATTATTTTTGTTCTCTGAGAGAAAAACCTAGTAGCACAACCGACGACAATAGCTTCATCTTCAACTTTGTAAACATACATATAAACAGGCATAATCAGGGTTACCTGGGCAATCAAAAACCAAGTAATCATCATCCAAGTAGTTGTCCAGCTCTTCTGTCAACCAAACATCCAAGTTCTCTTCAAGATGTCTTAACATATGAATTAAGGTCATTCACTTTCTGTTCAGAGAGAGAGAGAGGTGGGGGGAGATAACTTATCTAACAAAAAACTTAGCAAATAGATGACCTATCTGATCACTGATCTTACAAAATACTTAGATACAAGCTTGCTGTCAGTGTCAGGTAATCCTAAATAGAAGGTAATAGTGTTCAATTGAGCAAAACTGCAAAACAAAATATTTTAAATATCAAAGTAAAAAAAGGATACTCCATGCAGTACATGAGGCCACCATTGGGACCTAGTCCAAGCTCCTCCATAACATCATCCAAAGAAATCAGCTCCCTAATATCTGCAAAGTAAAGAACATTTCGTTATCCCAAAACCCAATCATTAAACACAGCAGTTCACCTTGCAATGGAATCAAGCAACACTAAACTCTACTAACCCATAGCCACAGGATAATCAAAATTTTCAGCAGCAGGATCAAGGTTCACAACATGTATTGTCCGCCGCATTGTCTCACAGTGTCGGTACAAACTGGAGCAGTAAGTGGACTGATTGGAAAGAAACCCATATAACAAAACAACCATTAGATACATCACCACTACAATCAACAATCAAATAACAATGCTGTAACTAGACAATCATCTAGATAATCACCTTGCCACTGCCTGCTGGACCAATAACAAGCTGAGCATAACCCATGGTAGTAATTTTCCTAAATCAGCTTCTGCAACACAATCAAAGTGGACAAATGAAACTGAAGATCCTGAGAGAAGCGACAATCGCAGCGGCAATATAAGCAGTGCACCAAACCCCAACAGCGAACAACAAATTCAGCACATCATACAGAGCCATAAACACCGATCAGAGAGAGAGATGACATAGCAAAACCCTGAATCATCAATAATAATAAAAAAAACGAACAAAATCACAACTGTTACATTTCTTGTTATTGCATTCCTTTTATATCTTATAGAACATTCCACTTCGTTCAGAAATTTCGTCGAATAGTTGGTAGGCAGTAATGAAACCCAATTTATTCTCCGATTGAAAACTAGGGTTTTAGAGCATAGTAGAGTCAACGAATTGAGATTGCAATTTTACCTTTCTCTGAAGACTCAAATTCAGTGCTGGTAATGAGATTCAGTACTTGGAGACGACGAGACCAGAACGAGGTTGCTAGGGTATTTCAATGGAATCGAACAAGCCACACGCATGGGCTAGAATTGTAAATCAATTAAATATAGAGCCCAAGTTGCAAATACGAAAATAATTATTTAAGAATAAGACCATGTTATTATGTAAATTGCAAAAACAAGCCCAATATTTTGCTTGTTTTCTATTTTTTCTCTTAAGAAACTTTAATTTCAGTCAAACCCCTCCCATAAATATATATTCGAGAAAAAGACACTTGTAAAATTTGTTGCAGTCTTCTTGCTCGCCATAAATTAGTGTATAGGTCGTGGTCAATTTGGTTATCAAAATTATATCAAATTGTCTTAAGTATTATTTAATTTGAAACTTTAGTTAATTAGATATGCAATTTAAAATTTACATTACTTGAGTAGTACATACTTTAACACCGTTAAATATTATATCTATTTTGTTATGAGGTGACAATATGTAAGTGATGTAGTGTCACATAAGATATTATACGTGTAATAAAATTTTATATAAATAATATAAAGATATTGAAAAGAAAACATAATTTTAATGTCAAGTTTCTTACCAATAATTATTGGCGGTAATGAGATTGAATTTATTTCAGATTTTTGGATTGAAATATGAGATCCAATCATAAAATTCAAATTTATAGTATATACGAGCGGATTTGTCCGATCAAATTCTATCCAATCCGATTCGAAATTAGTCGATCAAATTTTTTGGATTAGAGTTCGGATGCCCGCAAATTCAGACCCAAAATGTGAGCCCTAAGTTCCAATATAGTTACACAGAATAATCTAAATGAAGACTGTAATATATTCTTTATGTTCTGAATTGTTTGATAGACGAATGAAAAATATAACACATGCTTACGGACTAGAGGCTCAAATTGTATTTAAGTATTTAATTTATGATATTTTTTATTAGTTCAAGTTTTTGCTTTATCTAACCTGTACAATATTTTATATAATTATAATAAATAAAAAACAAATCCAAATCCTAAGCTTTAAATATCCGTGATCTTTTTACCAGAACAAATCCACTTTAACCCTATCAACAAACCAAAACACTTCACAGGAGTTCAGAGCTTCACATTCTCACCAAATCAAAACCCTAAGGTTTTTACCAGAAGAAGATAATGGAGATCTCAGCACCATCTTTATCTTCATCTTTTGCTCCAAGGTCTGTTCCTTTTTATCCTCCTGCTATTGCTACAGCTACTGCATTGTGTTGTGTGTTTCTTTTCATTTTCCAATTAATGGCGTTTCGTCAAGAACATCTAGGTTTTGTTCTCGTTCTCGTTCTCAATTCGTTGGTCTCAAAAACAAGTCTGTGATTGTTGGGGCTATGGGTAGAAGAGAACTACAGTTTAGAATTAGTAGGTCTAGAGAAAGTGAGAGTGAGGTTCAGAGTGCTGTTGTTCTTTCCAAACGTAAACTCAAAGCTTATCCAAAGACATCTATTATGGAATTGACTCGAATATTGAGTGGAATTGCAAGAAACAAGCATTACTCTCAAGTCATTTTTCTGTATGAATTCATGTGTAGATCTGGAGTCCATGTAATGCCTATAATTATAACACAGTGATTAACTGTTATTGCAAATTGGGTGAAATTGATGCTGCTATGGGGATATTCAAGGAGATGGAGGAGGGACGTAACAAGCCTAATGTAGTTACTTATAATACATTGATAAATGGGCTTTGCAAAGCGGGTAACATTGAAGGTGCTTATGAGTTGCTTAGGAAGATGGAAGGGAGAGGTTTGAAACCTGATGAATTTACGTATAATCCATTGATAAATGGGCTTTGCAAAGTGGGTAACACTGATGCTGCTCTTGAGTTGTTGAGGAAGATGGAAGGGAGAGGTTTGAAACCTAATGAAGTTACTTATAATACATTGATAAACGGGCTTTACAAAGCAGGTAATAGTG
>JAYMSZ010000571.1:0-18791 GCA_036897665.1 Pelargonium citronellum
TCTTTCTAAACCCGACTGAGATTGAATAAGGACTAGCAAAGGGTACAAGCCCTGGCCTTTAGTTATGTGACACAAAAAGACTTACTTTACTACTAAACTGCAATTGGAGACTATTCAAGACTAGTTTCCTAATTATTAGGGCTAAGGAGCTGCCTTTAGGAAAAACAAGTAGTAATCTTAAATTCTTACTACTAAAATAACGTCTCTCTTTAATCAAGAAATCGGGATCTCCTATATTCTTACTTTTGCTTTCAAGTCTTCGATGGAGGTTTTTTATAGTTGAACTTTCTATAGCTTTTCTAAGACTCCCCTTTTTGCTCTAGGAGTTACTTAACCTCTAGTTTGTAATATACCGGAGTCCTTTCCTAAATTTTAGCATTCTTCTTAAAATATCTTTATAGAGGTTTTTTGCACATGGTGCACATCCATTACCTTACTGGGTACCTAAACTGACGAAAAAAGCAAGAATTTATATAAACCTTGGCATTGTTTGGTTTATTCCCTAAACCTTTTAATGAGCTTTTATTTATTGAAAAGTTTTTAAGTTTAAATAAATATAGAATATCGTATTCCTAAATTTGAGCCTTTAAGGAAGGTTAAGGGGTTAGCTAGAATTAGCAGTCATTTTAGAACTAAGTAAAAGGTCCACAATATAAGAAGGATTTTCCTATGTTAGTTTAGATAAGCGTTCTTAGGTCTTTTTTTTACTAGGGATAGATATACATTTCTTAGTCTTAGATTAGTCAGCGTTATGGGATTAGAACTCTTGTCTTTTAGTAGCTAGTACCTATGTTAATAAATTTGTACAAGGTTTTGTGTTATAAACTAAGTAACTAATTCTTGACTTAGTTTCCTTACTTAAGTCTTTAAGAGAAGCTAGGTTTTAAAGGAGTTAACTGGTGACAATTAGAAACCGGTATAAACTCTTAAGTGATTTCGGGCCTTAAAGAATTCTAATTTAAGAAATGCTTACAAGTTATCCAGGAGAATTCCTTCTTGTATTCTATTTTGGGAGCCAGTTAAATTGTGGGTTACAAGGAATTCAAGAGTATAGTTGCCTTTATAAGTGTTCCTCTCTTTCTAGGGTTTTAGCGCCCCTGCAGTATTAACTGGGCTCCCATTCTATATTTCCCTTTTTCTAGCTATTATAGAACAATCCCGTTTGCTGGGGGAGAAATAGAAAAAGTTACTTGCTATAGGCTTATTCTTTATCCACTACGGTGAGGTCCTTAATTTTATTGCATATAGAAGTTATGTCCTTCTAATACTTAATGCCTTTATACAGGAAGGGCTCTGGCAAGACCCAGAAATCCGGACTACAAGAACTGCCTTAGGATAACAAAGTAGAGAGCTTACATTTTTGGTTTAAAAAGGAATCACAACAGGTTGCTTGTACAGTGCTCTTTTACCTACTATTCGTTTGATAAGTGTTCCTAACCTAGAGACTCGGCTTCTTATAGGTTCCTTAAATTCTATATTCCAACGGAGAAACATTCGTTCTAAAACTGACAAACAACTCAGAATTCGCACAAAGCTATTAGGTTTTTAATTAACAGTGCGCTTCGGATCTTATACTAATAGCTTTTTTTACACGGCTCAAGTTCAACAGTCAGTAAACTTCTGGAATACCCTTTTTTTCTTTAACAAGTTTGATGTAAGGTCAAAAACTATGTAATACTTTTTCTTGAATCTTAGAATCCTCGGCAGTTTTATATCTATATAGGAAAGCTTGAGTAAAAAGTTAAAACACGACAGCTCTCTCATTTGAGTTACTTATTATCGGGATAGTAAAGGATACTACCAGAGGAGTATTTAATATCTAAAACCCGTTACTAAATTACAGGAGAATCCTCTAAACCAACGACTTCTAAAACTTCGAGGGTGTTACTGGTGTATCACACAACAAGGAATCCTTTCGAAAATGATTTCTTAAGTATATTTGTTTGAGCAGCAATCAAAAGATAAAATTGTAACCCGAGGGTCCCGCTTTATGAAAAAGTTTAGACTGGCAGTGATATTAAACTTTAGCAGTAGTTACAACTCCCTGCAGAAAGTTACTTAGTTTTGCTTAAAAGTAAAACAGGTGAAAAGAGCTTTCAAAATCTTAATTCGAAAGACTGCTAAACTCGAGATGACTCACTTCATTTTTATTATAAGCAAGGTACAAATACAAGTGGGTATAGTTTGACTTCTTACACTTTTGGATCCTAGCTCTGGTTTACCCATGTAAACGGGGGATTCCTTGCTTATAGAATTCTTATTCCTTAGTACTCTATTTCATATTATGGACTTTTTGGTGTAACCCCCCTTGTCTTAATCAAAGCACCAAACCCTTACTGATCCAACTGAGAGTTTCCTGCTTCTAATCAACATTTCAAAACACAAAATAAAAGGTAAACCTTAATTATCTAACTAATCAAAATGTTAACAAGTCTGCTTAAAAAAATAAGGGAGCCCCTTCCTGATGTACTTTTTATTTCATTCTTGAGAAGCTGTACGTATTTGTAGGGATTCTATTTTCGGTTTTTGTGGAAGGCTTGTCCTGTATCTTATCATTACTTTTTCTACGAGAAGCCTTGAAGCTAGGATACTTCCATATGGGCATTTACTATATTACACATTATTCAAAGGAATACCGAACTTTTTCGGATAAAAAAGGGTATACCGCGCTTCTTGAATAGGAGACTTCGCTTATCTTAAAAGTAATAAGGAGGAATCTTATTAGAGTTCGGTCACAAGTTTTAAAGAATTTGGAACTATGATCCAAGAGCATACTTACCGATTCCTATAATAACTCAGGATCTATTTTTGGCATTGCCTGCCCCAAGGATAGGTAAAAGAGAATTCCGTGTCATGCCCATTAGATTTTTTTAACCCACAGAAAAAAAATGGATATATATATTTTAAACAAGCTCTATTCCCAGGATCCTTGTAAAAACGGAATATGTAGGAGCACTTGGTTTAGAAGTACAAATTCTAGGCAGATACCTGTTTTTTATAGACTTTCTAGGATTTCTTAGACTTATAGTTAGTATAAATATTAATTTGAGGCATTAGAACTTCTCTCATTAGAAAGTGTCTCTTACTTGTATCTTTCATAAATAGAGTTCTTAAGAAAAAGGGGGGGTCTTGATTAGTACCCGACAAATATTAAAGCTAGCGTGTAACTAGTTGTACCTAAAGGTTGTAATTTAACTAGTAGCAAACAAGATTTAGTTTCATAGAAACAGGGATAATACCGGGACTCAAGATTTTTAAAAAGGGTAAATAAGGGGCTCTATATTACTCTACGAAACTCTCAATTTCGGGAGGGATCGGTGCAAGAAGGCTACTCTTTATGCCTACAGAACCTAGTAAATTCTATTTTACAGGCATACGTTTTTACCATAAATATTGATAACCCTATACTAAATAAAATTGATTGGACCCAAATCGAGCAGATATATTACATTATATATATTCAAAAAATAGCATACTCCTAAAAGATAAGAAGACTCCGTCCGAGAAAAAACTGCCTAGAGCATTGCTGAGAAGTACCCAATTGTGAGAAAGGGTTCACACTCCCCCTTAATCTTACCCGGTATATGAGATACCTGTATTTTATCTGAACTGGAGCGGGCATAATACCCAAATTTCTTGCGTTAGGGTCTTATGTTTTTAATCCCAGATCCAGATTTAGAAACTTAATTTGTGTTCTTTTTTAATTAATACGTTGTGACAACACAAATGCCCTATTATTGTCCTAATGTTGATAAATAGTAGAAATGACCCCCTCTCATTAAAAGTCTTTTAGCGGAAAACTGGCATATAACATATAAGATTAGGCGTTCTTACCTCTACTTTTTAGTCATTCGGGGATCCCGGACTCAGTAGTAATTCCAGTCTTTTGTAGTCTAATTTTAGAAAGACTAGTACCGAAACAGGTATAGATAATTAAGTCAAATTCCCTGTCAACACACAAAAAGAAATTATTCTAGTGATTTAGTTCCTATATCTTGTAGGGACTGATACGACTCGAACCCACAACTTACGCCTTGACGGGGTGGTGATCTAACCGATTGAACTGTAATCTCAGCATAATAAGATAATTAAGGAGTTTTCTTACTCTTTGCTTTTTATCCTACTTTGACTACGGGTTTTTTAGTAGAAAAAGCATAATTTGATTCGGTTAACTTCCTAAAAAGACAAAAACGGGAATAATACAAGTGCAGGTATAGCTCCAAAGACTTAGAAGATAGAGATAGAGGGTAAGGGCCTAGCTATGATGAGTGAGATAGAGTAACAGACTAAGATAGGGATAGGGAGTCTAGCTAAGAAAGGTCTTAAAGCTCTGAAGATTTTAGGTACGAATAATATGAAACCAGGGCTACAGAAAGCAAGTACAGATAAGAGTATGAAAAAACAGGTATGAATAGGAAGTAGATGGCTGTCATAAGGTATGGATGTACTATCATATATATATATACTATTTTCGTTACTTCGCTATGCTTCAGTCGGGAACAATGACTCTTTCCAATCTCTCTAAGGCTTAAGGAACAGAAATCTAATATAGACAGAACCCTTTTTATGATACGTAACTTATGAGTCTACTAAAAATTTTAGAATATACTATGAATTTCTAATGAAAAACTATAATTTGCTAAAGAAAATCTAGGGGGTTGGGTAGAAAAAAAACTATTTGCCTATTTGATCGTAGTAACTCGAATTCTGTCTATCAGATGGTGCAGTAGATACGGAGTTACAAAGGAAAGCTTTAGGTTTGACCGAAAATCCTAGGAAAAAAGACTGTGCAATTGAGTTATTTAAAAAGTGTTTCTGTGAGCATACCCCTTGAACTCTAAAATACCGTATTATAATACTTCTATACGGAATCCACTTACTACTTCTTTCGTAATAACACAACCCTATACAAGCTAACTATACCGCTAAAACTTGAGTAGTATATCAAAAAGTACTAAATGTGGGCCACTATAATAGAGGTGCTTTTTGCTGTATAATCCAAAAAGTATTAAAAAGGGTTTTTAGGATACTTTTCTGTCTTAGTCGATAAGAAAAGAAGCCTTTTCGAGGACGAGGTTCGTTTCAATTCTATTAAATTTCTTAGGGTTCCTCTGTACTCAACTACCCTTATATACTGCTAAAAGTATTTCTATTATCTTGTTAGCCCCACCAAAAAAGCTTTTCCTTAGTATATTTTATATTAAATCTTCTTTTTGTTGATAATTAACCCGATTTTCAGATAGTAACTCTTTATTAATAAGCGCATATAAAACTAAAGTAGCTTCTACGAAAACTGATTTTACTCTAATAAGACTCTCCGAGGTCTTAATGGATTGAGATCTATGAAAGCAAAACTAGGATATCGCAAATATTCTATTCATAGGTTTCTGACCTTAAGGAGTATACTAGATATACCGAGTAATTCGGGTTGGTATAAGCTAGTGAGTACTTCTACTATATAAAGTGTTTTGTTTTGTCCGGGACTAATATCGAAAACTTCTTTCGTTAACTCAGGTAAGCAAAATCCCTTAGCTTGAGTGGGCCTTCTAACCAAGAGCAATCTTTTAATTTTAAAAACAATGGAGAGAGACCTATTCAGTAGGACTTTCTTCCCCATTGGTTAACCTCGCCTTTTCTTAAAACCGTAACCAACTCAGCAGAAAAAGAATTAGTTACTCGTGGGAACTAGAGTTATAATTAACATCTCGTATGGAATTAAAGACAAAACTATATCTTTAAAAGTGAGTCTATTTAAACTTAGGTTACGAAAAAAACTATACTTAACCCGAGTCTAAAACGGGGTGGTCAGCTTATTAATTCTACCTATTTAATGCATTTTAATTTGGTTATTGTGATCTTGTGATATTTTGATGTTTTACCTAGTAAGAGCCTATACTCCGTCTAGTCTTTTTCGGGGTCAAAGCTGACTCGATCACTTAGATAAAGTAGATAAAGAAATTGTGAATCAAATAGAACTCTATTTTCTTTTTATTACATACTCTCGAAACCGAGCGTTAGTAACTTAGTGCAACAATGAATCTCTAACATAATATCAGCTACAAAGGATTCGTTTTTTAGTATCTCCTGAGTCCCTAACGTAATGTTCCTAATTGAAGTACATAATTGCATTTTCTCTTCCTTCCTAATCCTAATCACCAATTTCCTGCGTAATTGTTAGGTCCTATACCAGAATATGAAATAGAATACTAAATGCTCGGTCTTGATCTTTCTTTATGGGTTTAGCTCATTCTTTTCATTTGTGAAATGGTAGTCTTGAACACAGGCTTTTCGTCCCATTTCCACGCATTTCGAACAGTGAGGTAACAAAATATCGATTAGCATTTGAAGACTTTTTCGTGAGTCATAGGTTCAAGTCGTACTATGCTCTGTTTTTTACTCGCTGTAAATGCTTTAATTAAAAGTTACGAGTACAAGAAATTAAGTATACTTTCTTTCCCTTTCCTATCTATCTTTTTTGTATTAGTCTTATTTAGATTTATAGGAGTTAGCATAGTTCTTAGTATTAGTATAAGTTCCTAAGAGTTTCTAGGCTAGTTTCTTTCATTCCTCTTTTGCAGCTTTCCTGTCAATGAGGTTGTATTTTTTCTTAAAGAAGTCAGCGCTATCGTCTAGAGAAAAACTCTAGGTACAAGAGTTTTTCATATATCACAGATTCTTATAAAGGGACCCTTATAGAAAATAGATAGGAATTCTTCACTGGGATTCAGATACTCTTTATCACGAAACTTCTTTTTGACTTACTTCTTTATCTTACTCTCTCTCTTATTCATACCTATCCTCTTTTTCTGTATCTGTATACCCTTCTTATTCATTCATAGCTATACCTTCCCTCTTTATCTTCTAGGGATTCCCTGTCTTTGTAGCTATTCTATAAAAAAAACTGTTAGAGTATTCTTTATTGTACTTATTTTATTACTCTACTATTATACTATATAAGTAACTGATAAATACTATAGAATACTAATACCTATTCTTCTACGAGTTCCTATACTTCTTTACAAGACAATAATACAATAACTACATTAAGTACACTAAGTCAGTCTAGCTTCAAAAACCGTTAAGAGTACGTACAGCTAGCAGCTCCCTAACAAACCCTAACAAAGGAAGAGTACTGATTCTAAGACTGAGACAATAGCTACGAGGACTCCTTTACTTAGCGAGGTATAGCTGAGAAGAAAGGTAACAAACAAGTCAAGAGTAAGACATTAACATTAAGTCAAGAGAATAAGTGTTAGTGTGCCTATGTGTAAGTAGGTACTATCCAGACTTTCTAATAAAATCTATATCTCCTATTATCTAGAACCTATTAAACTATTAGTAATATAGATAATATATATACTAGGTAATATAAAAACTCCTACACTTCTAAGTAAGATAGTGAACAGGTAGACTAAGTCCAGGTTCTAGGACGGACAGGGATAGAGAATAATACTAGCTACCATATAAGAGGAAAGATAAGACATATAAAAGGGCTCTAACTATTGCTATACCGACACAATTTCACTATCCTACTTCAGGTCATTAGTTTTTAAGTAATTCTTAGAGAAACTCTATTCTAGTTACATTTTAAAGATAAGGAATGGGGTCTCCTTCTAATATTTTAGGTAAAGTCGGTTTGTTTCTAGTACTGATATGATAACTATTGTTGTACAGAAAAGGTTTTCTATCTATAAGATATAGGAAGAAACCTTCTAAGAAAGCAGCTCTTTTTAAGGATAAGACCTCTTCTTAGATTCTAAAATAGCAGCTATGAGTAGAGAGAGTATAGAGCCTTTATAATAGATATTGTATAGATTCATACAGTATAGATAAAATGTTCCCTAAGAGATTTCTCTTTTCATAGGCTTATTAGAGTAGTTAGCTCTGGGTTTCTTTAGTTTGCTTCTTTGAAAAGGATTGACTCCTCTTTATATTGATGACTCTACTTACTTTTAATAAAGAACCAGAAATTACACTTTCTTTTATGCTTTTCATTCCAAGTGTTCCAATGTATATAATAGAAACTAACACCTTAGAATTTCCTTAAATCTCTATAGTCTCTACTAGGAACTTACCAATCCTAAAAGAGAAAAAGGATACTCAAATTGTATACAGATTTCGCATTAGGACTCAACCGCTTAAGCCTAACCTCGATCAAGTAACTATATATCTTGGAACTTCGCAAGAAGCGGGCTGCATATATCATAAAGATGAATTAATAGGATTACAAAAGAAAAGGAAGTAAATAGAGCTGCTTGAAAGGCTCCAAGAAAAGTTTCTCTCATTGTATTTGATTTTCTGCTTTTAAGGGGTATAAAGGAGAGATAGAGTCTTAGTCTTATAAGTGCTCTGGGATTAGAACCTGGTTGTTCTAGTTATTTTCTTAAGGGGTATTCCCTGTATTCGGTTTTTGTAGCTAGTGTATTATGCGACTCCAAATTAGTAGGAAGAAGTCACAAGGAACTCCAGGAATGAATTTCCAGAAACTGAACAGAAGTTTAAAGCAGTACTTATTAATAGGGTGCCCTAAACAAGGGACTTGTAAGATCTTGAGGCCCAATACTTATTATTTTTGGTTATCCTTTTGCTAGTTTCATTTAATATACTAATATAATATATCTATAAACTATGTCTATTACAATCTCTACTATAACTAGAGAATACTCTCTATACTAGACTTCCTAACAGTGGTACAATAAAACGTACTTTCTATAAGAAGAAGATAGATAGCAGCTACATCTCTACAATGAGACTATATTAAAGTTTGTGTATCCTCTTTTAATGACAAGAACAAGTAATACAGGAGGAATATCCCTTAACAACAAAAGAACTTTTAAGACTATACTAACTAATAAGTAATAAAACTACTATTTACCATAAGCCCCACTTTTTAGGTCTAAAGAAGGTCTATATATGTAAAGGGGAGCTCCTTTCCTTTTCAGTTGTTCTCTTAAGCAGGAATCTAGAAATGTTGTTAAGGAGTTGTGTAATTAAGATAAGAAGTCAAAATGCGCAAATATAAGGAGTCTCTAACCTCGTTTACTTCTCTGTACCTAAAAGCATCTATAATCCATAAATGGAAATCTTCTAACCTATCCTATATTCTATTTAGGAGGTAGTCCGGGTAATAAAAAAGAAAAAGAGGAGTTTCTTAACTAAAAGTACTACTAAAGGAAGGTGGGCACTTACAAATAGGGGAGTTTAGGGCTCTATAAAAACCTATTTTTTAAAGGTTTTATTTAGGAAGTTCTAGTAGATATATAGAAAGGATTCTTAGGAGTTTTTAGTCTTTTACAGAGGTATTTCCCTATCATTAATTAAGGAATTCCTTGGAAATGTATAGATAAAAGTATAGAAGTTGTCAATCAAATAGGATTCTTTCCTTTTCTAATCTGGACCAGGAAAAACGGGGGCTTAAACTAGAGTCTTCTAATCTCTAACTAGTAAAAAAGAGGAATTCTAATAAGTTAGATTGGTTAGTCTTAAAGATGTTACGGGATTAGAACCTACGCCTTTTTGTGTTACTGTACTCCGTGTTCTGTTATAGCTTCTAAGTAAGGGAGCTCTTTGTCTACTTTGGGACTCGAACTCATGTATTTTATGTATTGTATAGCTATTTTAAGGATCTTAAGTAAGAGGTAAGGTGTTCCTCTGTTTCTAATTTCAGATAATAAAGAAGAAAGCTAAAGGAATGCGTTTAATTAGGAAACTTTACTTACTAACTTTTTAAGATTTAAAATTGTGTATCTTTGATAATATATACTCCAAGCAATTTATATAAAACTTGAGTCCTCCGTGATAACCTCCAATCTTAGACAAAGATACGAGTGTAATTGTAGGTGATCCCGGTCGGCTTTAAGGATATATTTCAGTAATAACATACTCAGCTTAGTACTGTTCCATTTCTGTTCTATATTCTTAATTTTATGCTTTAAATCGAGGTCAGAACTCTCATAAAAATAGTGGGTATTATAACTCACCATCACGAGGTCTCTTCCTCAAACTCTTGGCAATTATTAAGTCCCTACAACGATTGTGTTAACTAAGGCATGAAAAGAAAGATGCTTTTACCAGCGTAAAAAAGGTATAAGTAGCAAGAGGAACTATCTACTAAAGAGTTTAGAATATGCTAGGAAAGGGGGTAATTCGGTATTCCAATATTTGCTTAGCTTATCCTTTTACTCGAGGCTACAAAATTTTGAGTGAAACCTGGGATTTGCTATCTTATACTATATTATGAGTTCTTTTGCCACTAGAGAAGGACCCTTTTGAATCTAAATAAAGAGTCCTAAGGGAATACTTTTTCAATTTTAATAGAGTATTTATTCCAATTAATTATAATTCTTAAAAACTAGACTCTTTCGCTGGTATGCTATTGAAGTAGTTGACACTACCTAACCCCTTCGTATTTTAAACTTTAGTACTTCAACTTCTATTTTATTACTCATGATTTATAGTAGTAATAAATTCCCTTAAAGTAGGCTCCCGCGGAAATCCTGATTCTAGATAATAATATTGTATCTTATTTCATTTTTTTAAAACCCTATGCTTTTCTTGTTTATAAAACAAATATGGAATCTTGCTATAAATAACTAATTATCTTATTGATTCAGATTGACGACTAAGTATATATACTGTTGTTCTATTGTTCTGAACAATTTATATAATATAAGGGTTATCCCCAGGTTTCTACTTGTACTTTAGCACAAGAATTCTATAATCTCACAGAACCGTGCGAACTTCTTCCGTAATATCTACCATATTTTACTCTTCATTATCGGGTTTTCTATTTAAAAATGCAATCTATATAACTAAACTACAGAGTTATGCTTGTTCAAATTCAGAAAGAAAACAGTAAAGCCGGTTTTGACACTATAGGAAGCACTAATAATAGGGTAGTAAAATCCTATTCAAAAACTCTCGAATATAAAAGACTTCCTGTTAGGTTTTTCTTGCATTCGGTTACAAATAAAACGGACCTCTTCTGACTGGCATAATTGCGACTCCCCTTGTGTTATTCCGGCTGTTTAGCATAATAGCAAAAATAAGGAGTTAAATTTCTTTGGCCTGTATACTACCCAAAATACGAGGACTGAAAATAGAGTAGGAAGTACTTTTTTTTTATATTAAAGCCTAACATCTAACCGCTCAAGATTTAAGGGGAGAGATCTCAGATGTTATAACCATAGGCATAGACTTGGGCCCTAATCCTTTAACCAAAAAAGATGCTAGCTATCTTGAGTAGACATTCTCTAATTTACTATAGTCTAATAGGCAATAATTCTAAAAAAATGAAATACTTTCCTAACAAAGTTTTATAGATCGGAGCGGAACTGCAGAGGAATAGGTTAACTGAAAGGGTCTATGGATTCTGCAAAAGGGAGCTTAAAGTCCTTATGATATTGGGCTATCTTCTACGACTCTTTATATTATAAAACTGCCCTAAAGGCTGTCTCATTCTAAGCTTTTGTAAAGCCCAAGGCTCTTTAATTTTATTGACAACATGGGGTTTGAACCACAAGCATTATCGTAGAGGGACCCCTTTTCGGCTTAAGCAAAGTATCATCACTTATTTTTGGTTGTGCCTTTGTATAAAGTAGAGGCCCGCTCAGCCAAGAAAATTTTACAAAGACATCTAGATTAAGTTATAGCGTATTCCTGAATTTCGTTTTATGTTTTAAATTATACAGAGTAGGCTGCAGGGGAAGCCCTATACAAGAATAAAACCCCTTTATAAACCAAGTTTCGATATTCGAAGTAATGCACTCATCATGGTACCGGCTTTATAAAATTTATATAATAGGGTTTCGCTCCAAATAAACTAGTAAATTACCAGAATTCTCCTTTCAATTAGGCACTTGGAAATTCCTAAAACTCTATTTTACAAGGTTTTTCAAAAAGAAGGCCCTTGCCTAAGAAATCCTGTCAGGCTTAAACTCGTTACTAAACTAATATATGGAACTATAACCCAAAAAAGGATTGCGTCTTGGAATTGGGTTGGAAATGGAAATGACATAAACTGGTATTCTATTTTTTTTATTTTTAAAACGAGTTATTCATTAGTAATTTGGCAAAGGGGTACGCATGCAATAATAGAACTCTTCAGATGGGTCTTGTATAATATGGAAACTCTCTTTTAGTCTCAGACAAGGATTTCTTTTAAACCCCAAAATTTAGGTGGACTTTTCTCTTAAATATATATTTTAATTTTAAAAATAGGCTTAATATTTAAGTTTACTAAAGGGCGCTTTTAAAAGTTTTCCCATGCTTTTAAGCCGTCTTAGTTAGATTGAGGCGGGAAAAACAGATACAGCAGACCAACAGAAATTTATAGACAAAACTTTACTTTTGGGGCTTTCCAAATGCGGAGAAGAACCCCTGCAAAAAATGAAGGGTTAGGACCCTAATATCTAGAAACACACAACTTCAACGACTTAAAAAAAGTTATTACTTCGGCTTCGTTTTTCTGGTAACTATAGATTTAACTTTCCTTATACCTTATACGCCGTAAAGCAATCTCTGGAGTCCTTGTTTTTACTTATTTCCCTGTATAATTAATACAACTGAGTGGCATCACTTTTCCATTTTAAAGTTCCTTGCTCGTGTTTAAGATAGATTTCAAATCTTCCCTAGGATCAACAATTTATTAAGTTCAATTGGAGTTTCCCAGAAGTAAAGGCAGCTTCCAGATCATTTACTTAATGTAAACTAAAAATTAGACTGAGAAAGGTTTTAAGAATTTACTCAAGATTATGCCAGTACTGGGATTATAGCAGCCCCTTTTCGGATCTTTTTGAATATATGCACAAGAATACTTTTCCGTAGGGGTAGGCTTCGAACTCTTGTTCTACAATAGTATCTTCTGGATCTCAATTGATACTCGCCTAATAGTACAGGTAATTCTCAGGAGCTCCTTATTAGTATTAAAAAACTAGTAATAATGTGCGGGCAGGATTAAATAAAAGGGAGGGGCTTTATTACGGCTGTAAGAATTTAGTTGCATTTCAGGCACCTCGTCTGGGAAATGTAGGAGTATTCTTTCCTTAGTTTGTAAGGAAAATCGAAGCTCGGATTTCCTTACAAGCAAAGGGTATTCCTGTTTAGTCATTTTTATAGATCTGGATTGCCTTAAAAAGTTTAGTGAATCTACTAAGAGGCCCCAACACCTAGACATAAAAGACAAAAGTCGTATATATAAAGAGCTCCTTCAATAATTTTTGGTGCTAATTCTGGGACTAATAAGAAATTCTAATTATTGCTCTCTACTTCATTCACTGAGTTACCAGGGTCTCATTTATGCTAGAAGGTCTTTCTCAGATATTCGATATTGAATTGGGGGGCTAAAAGGAAGAATTAGGTATTGGTAATTGCAAGTCGAACTGTTGGGCTGTTAAAATTCAATTAAACGGACCACTTATATTAAAAGGGAGGCATAAGAAAAAACTAAAGCTAATCAGCCCCAGATCCCTTCACTTGTATAATCACTTAAATAGAGGAAATCCCAATTGTTTAGCTTTTAAAATAAGTTCGACTGTTGACGACAGGACCAAGACGAAAGAGTTAAGAACTGATAAATTTAGTGTAACAGGGCGTAAACCATGTCAAAGTAAGATCTCTTTTTCATGGATCTAACTATCTCTAATATAGTTTTTGTTGTAGAAACAAATCTCTCTAAAGTTGAGCTAGCATACAAAATTCCTAGAACTTAATTTGCTTGCTTAGATTAAAAACAACTCTATTCTTGGTACCAGATTCAGGATAAATAGCTTTTTTTAGTGTCTATTATATATATTCCGGGTTCCAAGTTCTATTCTTAGCTCTATCTTATTTTCTGTTGAATCAATGCTATATTCGAGGATTCCTTGTCTTTTTATTACATTAAACATTCTATAAGACAAGGCGGCAAGCAACTTATTTTAAGCGCATCCTGATATTTGCCTAGATTTATATATAATAAGAAGAAAAAGGGTTGATGGAGCCCCTAGAGTACTAATTCTTTGTCTAAGTTCCAAGCATGTAAATTAGATCGGAGACTTGGTTTACTATAAAAATAAGATTCATTCTTCTATTTTAAAAGATAAGTATTATCAATTATAAGATCTATTCAACCGAATCTAGGGCCAGTACAGGAGCTTTATCCCAACACTTTTAAGCTAGATCCCTATAAAAAAGCACACTTACCTAAAAGTGAACTCGATAATAAGGTTGGTAAGGTATAAATATATAGTCAACTATCTCTATTGCATCCAATATAATAAACACGATAAGCTAAGTCTCCTAGAAAAACTAAAGAGGGTTTCATAAACTTTATTATGTTCATGACGTAGTGAACCCTTTTAATTATATAATTTATAGGGAACAATACATTTTTTGAAATATCTTAATGATTGCCCCTAAATATATTTACTTTGACTTGAAATTCTAAGAGGAAGATCTTGAGCTGTGGTCTCTTTTATTTGGGCATATCTAACTGCCCTGGTATCAATAAGCGGATCGCTAAGTTAAAATGATCGAACTCAACAAAAAATTCTAAGTATTAATAAAGGCTCTACATAAGGACTATGCCTAGTATGACTAATCACTAACCCCCACCAAGATTAGTAACCATTTATAAAGCTATTGAATTTGAACTTCTGACTCTCAGATCCGGAGACTTATGATTTAACAACTTAGCGATGCTACAAACTAGACAAACGCGCTTCAAGTACTGATTACACTTACATGCAAGGGTTTGAACCCTATAAGTTCTAAAGGATACATCAGATAAAAAACAAAAGTCATAACTACATTTTCTTGCCTTCGCGGAATTATAAGTTAAGAATGATTCCAGTTTGCTAAGTATTAAACTATGACTTTTTTGGATAGGGGCCCATCTAATTACTCTTTTTATTTGGCACATACGAAACTAATCCTTTGCTTAAAAACGGTTATTTATTAATAAACAACTCAATTAACGAGAGGAACCTAAAATGAGAGTTAAAATTCACACAAAAGTTGAAGTTGTAAAGAAACCCCTAGGATGCCTTATGTATAGTTTATCCGCAGTTATTTAAGGAAAGGTAGCAAATCCTTGCTTAATATAACAAAAAGTCATATCATAATATCATCCATAATAGCATGCCCAGCGGGTCCTACGTGCGCGCTTTTTAAGTAAATCAAATTTAGTTAGTTGTCATTAGCCACTCTTGATTTATAACGAGTACCCGTAAGTTCGAGTCCTACTTGCGATATATATTATCGACTTTAGATACCAGTTTCAAGGGAGCGTTTTATTCCTTTTAAAAATTGTGACCTCTCTTAATAGTATCTATTACCCTTTTGTTTATCTAATCCCCACACTCGATATGTGGAACTTTCTATTGGCAAGAAAGAAAATGGTTTTTCTAGTCAGCTATTAAAGTTTAGTTCACAATTTAGCGTCAAGTAGAAGGGTCCTTTGACTTTGCAATTGTAGTAGTTATATACAGGACTATATATTTATATTTGTAGGAGTTTTGTTGACACACACTACTGGATCAGTCAACGAAACCAGGCTAAAAAAGTCTTTCGATTTCATTGCTCAAGCAATAGTTAGAGTAAATCAATAGAAACAGGCGCCCCTCTGACCCTATAAATAGAATATATAGATTTCTAAGGGGTAGTAAATGCAAAAGTTTACGATAGCAAATTTATTATATCAAAAAGAATTGGTAGGACTCTGATGACGAGAACTAGAATATAGACTTTAACTAAGAAACAGAAATCTGATGCGTCAATGAAGTTCTTTTTTTAGGAGAATTCACATTGGATTTTTTAATAAATAGCTTTTATAAAAGTATGAATAGCGGATAAATTCTATCTAACCCTTATGTATCTTATTCTTGTGTAGGTTGCGGAATCAATAATACATTTATTCTATTTAGAATTATCCAACTTTGACGAAAACACTGAAGTGATTCCTGGTAAATCGTTCTTTCAAAGCTACCCCTGGTATTCGAACCAAAACAACTCTAAGTACCAAATTTCGTTGAAACTTCCTCTTTATCTGAAAAGGCTGATATTTTCTTATGGAGGAGATTCTTCATAGAAAATTTGTAGTATTTTTTAGGCTAGATAGAGTACATTTACTAATGTTTTCCTAGTAGAAACTCTCTTAAAGACCTTTTAAAGGATGCAGTCTCTTTCTCTTACCCTTACTGGTAACCCGTATAGGGCCTCGTTTAAACAAACTTTTTCTAAAGTAAATACTCTTTCTGGGTAATATAGTTACCTTTCATTAGTTAAGTCTCTCTAACTAAGTTAGACATATGATATACTGAGGGATTTTAAAGTAACTCATTCTCTTACTAATGAGTTAGGAAAGGTTTCCTTAGGATCGGATAATGACGAAAACCTCTCTTAGGCAAGCTTGCTTACAGGTATTAGTATAGCTCTTGAGTAGTAATATGAGATGTAGGTAAACAAAGGTAGGTCTTCTTACTTGGCTTTCCTGGAACTTTTCTTAGTGATATATCGGGATTTGGAGTGTTTTCTCTGAAGTTCATATTAGTTTCAACGGACAAAAAGGTCAGGGAAAATCAATACAATAGAGGGTCTCTTTTTACCTTGTGCACAAAAGGGATCCTAAAATTATCTTCACAATAAAGTGTTAAAATTGATAAATGTAATTGTAATAGTAATAAGTAGGGCAAAATTTCATTAGCTACTAAACAGGGCAGGGGTACCTCAATATTATAAGTATATTATACCAAAGTTTTTGCATAGGGAATAAAATAAGGGTTTCGTTTAGATTCTGATATAGGAATTTGCAAAGTGACTATTGGTCTAGGAGGAGATGAGACTAGGGAACACGTTCTTACACCTGCGTCCTTAACTTAATTTAAAATTAGAAAAGGGGTTTCCGATTTCTAGTTTAATGAGATAAGCGACTGAAGTTTATAAATATAGGATTTCTTAAAAAGATTTATTCCGTGAAAACGGGTGGATTTATGAAAAGATGTTGGGTAAAATAGAATATGGGATTCCAGCAACTTACGCAAATGAAGGATGCCAATAAGTCTTACAAATCACAAAACAAAAAAGGAAGCAATTCATTAGGATTAGTTATTCTTAATAAAAAAGAGGAGATGCTTGTGTTACTAAGGAAACATGTACTTATAAGTGAAACATTTTCAATAAGATAAAGAAAGTGTTATAAAGGGGGTTTAGTAGGAGAGTAGTTTCTTCCTGAAATTGAAGTGTTAAGGTAGCTCTATAAAGAAAGGGGTTTGCCTGTTCCCTTGTTTTCCATTCCCTAAAGCTAAAGTCATTTTTCCGGTAATAAGGACAGTAGTACAACGAAAGGCAAGCTTGCTTGTTTTGGTTCTTGCCTCTGGTTTGCCCTTTCGTTTCTGGTTAACAAGGCAGCGGTTAGCTGGATATATAAAGTAAAGGAGGGTTCCGTTTTATATGTATTTTATGTATCTTACTTCATTATCTTAACAAGGCCAAGAAAGAAACGAATTTAGTAATGAATAGGGAAAAGATAAGTAAGGAATTCCTAGTAATCCGGCAGGGAAGTTGGGAAAGGCAAGATTTATCTTGTTCTGTTTGTTTTAGGCTGGGATAGTCAAATACTAAGTTTAGTAGGCTGCAAGAGGAGTGCTTATAAGACTTGTCATAAGATAGGTATAGGTATTGAGATAGAGAAGAGTCTACTACGGATAGAGAGTCTATTATGGTACAGGTATTACAGGAAGATACAGCTACAGAAGAGTAGAGCTTTGAAGAGTAAGATACTGATACAGATAGAGAGGTTAGGTATAGCCCTCAAGACTAAGATTAGAGGTATTCCAGTTATAGGTAAGAGTTTAGCTCTCAAGATAAGTATGAATTAAGGCGCGGTAGCCCAAGGCAAGGATATCTTGTAACTTCTCTTTCCTTAGAGTTTGAAATTCAAGGTTGTAATTCAAGGCAAACTTGTTTGATTTGGGAATGAAAGATTGAAGATTAAGGAATTCCAGAGTCAGGCAAGCTTTAGATTGAATTTAAGTCTTATAATTTTGGAATTAGGAATTTAAGAGTCAGTCAAAGGCTTGTGTTTGAAATGGAGGATTTCCTAACTTATATTCCCAGGAAAGATAGAAGATAGGAATTATTGACTGAAATCACTAATATTAAGATACTGATAGAGAAAGAAAGGATAAAAGTAACAAACAAGTCAGTAAGAAGTCGATACTGGTACAGACATTTAAGCTATAGGTATCAAGAAGACTAAGAGTACAGCTATCAAGACAGCTATCGAGAAGACCCATACCAGGTAAGACAAAGACAAGGCAAGCATTTATGCTTGTTGTCAAGAAAAAGTCAATTTAAGTAGTCCGCTATAGCGACAAAAGTCCTCAACTGCTTTTTCCCTAAGGAAGTCTCTCGTAATTTCTTAAAAAGGCAAGTGCTAACTTGGCTGTCAAATTCATACTTTTTGTCTCTTTTTCGATTGGTCTCTCCTCTTAAGATTGGATTGAGGACCAAAATCCCGGGAAATTCAAAACTGGTTCTTTTCAAAATAAGTTCTCCAAGGGAAAACCCGTTTTATTCATTTCACATATATGTGTCTCCTACTTTTTTGAGAATTGGAGTGCCCTTCCAGTAACAAAGACGGTCTTATTCATTTTACCGTAGTCGAAATTAGAACACGAAAAAAAGCACCTTTCCCTACGTAGAGCCTCCATTTCGGGGCAGTTTTCTACGAAAAATTCTATTTCATATACAAGATAAATCTTGCCTCAACACGTTTTTAGGAAGGGAAGCTCGATCCCATTTAGAAAAAAGTA
>JAYMSZ010000572.1:0-18781 GCA_036897665.1 Pelargonium citronellum
TGGAGAGAGAGAGGAGGGAGAGGGGGAGGAGGAGGTGGAGAAGCTTCGCCATTTTGGTCGCAAAATCTGGAAGTGTGGAAGACCACAGAAACAATACGTCTCTGTGTTTTTAATCAGAGAGATTGTTCACTCTTCTGATTCTTCATTTTCATTTGTTGGATTCAGCTCAAGAAAATATAATTGAAATAAATAAATAATTCTATACAATTTTTTTGAAAGTAATACGTAATTCTATACAATTAGTTTTTTTTTTTTTTTTGAGAACTATTATTATTGATGGCTATTTGTATGATTATTGTAAGAGATTGGTTATTTAAAAATTATTTTATCGTCCCTCTGTTATTTGTGGTGTTGGTTTTTCTGATGTATTAGTTTAATTTTTTGTTATATACTCCTGGATAGCAATGACGTTTATGAATCAAACTTATCGCACATTTTAGAATTTATATTTTCACCTAACGAATAAAAGTACACTGTCAAATCGATCGTAAAACTATTTTATCGTAAAGTGATTTTGAAGACATATCTTGATATTAGTCTCAAAACAAATTTCTAGTTGAGCGATTATAGTGCACAAGTATATTGTCACCAAGCAATATTAAAAGTACGTCTCACATCGATTTCGAAACTAATTTTTCACCGAACAATTTTAAAAGTGTACCTCGTCACTTTCAAAACTATATTCTCATTGAAAAATTTAAAGTATAATTTTAGTACTATCCACAAAATTTGAGCTTATATTATTGAGGAACAAAACACTTTAACTAACAAGTCAACTAATTAGTCATTTTGAATTTGTGAATGAGCTTATATTATTGAGGAACAAAACACTTTAACTAACAAGTCAACTAATTAGTCATTTTGAATTTGTGAATTTTCTTCTCTCGTACTTGAATTATCATATGTTATTTTAGACAATTAAATTTTCTTGAATTTACTGTAGTAAAATCATAAGGAGAACCTAAGAAATAAATATTACTTTTAATACATGTTTTATAGGTCAAGCTAGAATGTAGTTACATTAAAGTAGTAAACTTGAAATTTTTTATTGTGCGCTCGTCTATACCGCTCAGCCAATAGCTTTAGAAGTGCCTAAAACCTAAAACTAGAAGTGCCTAAAACCTAAAACCTCAAGGTTGATCACGTGCATCTATACCGCTCTACCAATGACCATTAGATAATCTTCACTTTGGGGGCATAAGACACTGTGAAATCACCAAACTTACCAAATAACAAGGCTTGTACACTTATTTCATCAAATCAAAATGTCAATGCTAGCAAGACTAAAAAATGACCAACCAAACAAAACTCAAACAGCAAGCCTTTTTATTAATAGCTCACCTATTCTATAATCAGTCACAACAAAAATAGCAACAATCAATAACTCTCCATCAATCAGCAAAGTTTGAGCTCAAAACTTATTTAGCCTACTCGGCATGCTTCACCAACTGCATGCTTGCTAATAAAGTTGAAACTCAACAACCTAAGAGACAATTCTTTTTTTCCTCTATTTATCCACGACTTCAATGAGAGTTGGTTCGTAATCGCTTGGCGCCTCAAATCCATGGAGATTCATCACAGTTGCAGCCACATTAGCAAGCCCGCCAGTTGGAACATCAGTGCGGAATCTGACACCAGGAGCAAGTCCTGGACCACCAATTGCAAGAGGTACCTGCAGAGTGTTCAGATTCAGACAATGTGTAAGTGTTCGATGAATAAATCAACCAGCTTTCAGCAAACTCGATAGACACAACCTAAGTACCCAAGCAAATGAAAACCGGTGTATTTGCTCGGGATTCCCAACTCAAGTGCAAGCAATTGGTATAATTGCTTTCTGATTTAAGCTTAATTGTTCTTGCATGTGCTTGAATTTGTAGATTGATAACACTCAAATTAAAACCCGAGTTAGTATACTTACTGGTTGCAGAGTGTGAGAAGTGAGTATCTGGATGTTGCCGTTCTTGTCAAGAAGAGGCTTCCCAGACTTGTCTCTCTTCACCATATCTTCTGCATTTCCATGATCGGCAGTCACAACATATATTCCTCCCACTTGCTCTATTGCATCAATAACCATCTGTAATCACAGTGAAGGCATGTTCTTCAGTTCAATGGGACAAACAAGGTATACAACAAGAACTCCAATCCAACAATTCTATATGGCTGGAGAAGAAAACTGAATTTAAGAAACATCCAAAAAACAGAACAAGCTCTATTCAGATACCCCGGATAGAGAAAATAAAATCAATGTTATTATCACGGCTTATTCATCATTTTTCACTTCATTCGTAGTTTTACGGACACGGTTATTTAGTAGCTCGATAGACGAGTTGCCAAACCAACGGCAATCCTTTGAAGGGAAATCATTCTCTAAATAAATTTAGCAAGACATCACTTCAATTCGATTCAGCAACACTTAATGTACAGTCAAATAACAAAATACAGATCTAAGTTTCATCCTGCCAACATTGTGTAGTACGTGGACTGGGATTCAAAATACAAAGTCAGAACCTCAATAGATGAAGCTAAAAAGTGACCATACCTTGACAGCCTCATCAGCAGCCTTGCAAGCCACAATGGTGGCCTCAATATCTCCAGTATGCCCCACCATATCCCCATTTGGCAGATTGATACGTACCTGTTTGGACATGCAAAACAATAAGCTATGATGTCAAATTACCCATGTTTTCTCAAATCCAAGCACAGTACCATATTTGTCAACCACAGTATGTCATTTGTTATCCAGGGAAATTTGCAACCATCCATAGGACACCTTGCTGGAAAAATACAATCACTTTTCACCCCAATACAGTATCTCATTTATTACCTGGAGATATTTGCGACTAAGTATAGCATCTCTCGCCTTCTCACCGATCTCAAGTGCCTTCATCTTTGGTTTAGCATTAAAAGAGATCCCAGAATCACTTGGAATTTCCACATATTCCTCCAGTTTATTATCAAAATATCCAGAGCGGTTTCCATTCCAGAAGAAAGTCACGTGACCAAATTTGACAGTCTCGCTGTTTACAAAATAAAATTTCAGATATCTGACCAGGTAGCTATAGTTCACTTCAGAACCAAAAGATAAAACTGGAAAAAAATTGGCACAGCCCCACATTTTTGGTGCAGTTAAGCATTAGATAGTAAATGATCAGCTATATAGTTGTAATAAACAAAATAAGTGATTAAGAAACAGATCCACAATTCCCTCCAGTATTCTGGTTAGCACACCAAATGAGCACTAATAAGAGGGATGGTATTGGCTAACTTCTCAAGTTGGGTTGGCCCTAGACCTGACTATTTTTTTCGAATAGATTAGATGTTACTTTGAACAAAAACAATTTGATGAAGAAAGGTTAATCAGTATATAATCACAAAATTGAAAAACCAATCCAATATGTAAATACGTCTTCAAAAAGTAGAACTAAGATGGGTCTTGAAAATCATATTGCCACCTCAACCCTTACTCATGCGTTGAACAGAAATGTCACAAAGCTTGTAAGTTTAATTTTATCGGAAACAAAGCATATAAAATGTGTGAAAAAAATGTAGAGTTTCATCCAAGATCTAACATTCAGACATTCATATGAAAGTTGCTGCTTACCTGCAGGCAAAAGTACTAACACCATTATGCACCAGATATTGACCAGATGTTCTTTCTATCTCTGGTGGAGAGACAAGGTAATGGCTTGGAAGCTTCAATTCACCATCATACTGAAGCATTCCAGCGTATCGAATTTTAGGGAATCGAACTCGATCAAATTTGTCAAAATTCTCATATTCAAGCGATTTGGCAATCATAACCATTCGATCAGCTCTAAAGTTGAATGTGACAACAGCATCACCATCCACAATCGGCCCCACAGGCTTTCCATTATCATCGACAATAACAAAAGGAGGTAAGAACTGGTCGTTTGATTTGGTATCTGCCCTCAGTTTCTTGATAGCTTCAACAGCATCCTTAAACTTGTATTCAGCTTCGCCAAGCACTTGGGCATCCCATCCTCGTTTCACCACATTCCAATCATTCTGCAAAAGAATGAGGCATTTATGGTTAAACTCTCATTAATTTTTGTCTTTCTGCAACTCTTTCTAATCTCATATAGATGTTACTGAATCTAAGTATTAGCTTCAAAGGGGAAAAAGCTGGCATTGATAGTATAATCAGGAGGAGGACATTAATGAAATTTAGACACACTTTCCTACGAGCAAACCACCAAGAAACAGGGACCATATTCATGATCCAACTCTGGGACTTGGTATCCATATCCCTTGTCTCCCAACACTAGGATCGCTACAGGCGCCTGATTAACAAGAATATTTGTTCAAATCCAAAGCTCTATCCAGAATCCATCCTACATACCACAATCACAATTGCTTTGGTATAAGCAATGGCTAGCACTACATGTTATTTGGCCCATGTGTTTTCCTCAAATTATTATCCTGAGAATTATGGACAATGTGCATGCTATAGATGATCACCATTACTCATAATCTAAAACTCAAGTAATGGATATAAGAGAACAGGAAGGGTAATGCAGACCCTTGGTAACTAAATGGATTTCATGGCATAAATGGTAATTCAGATCCATAATTGCAAGGCATGCAGGGAATTTACATACATCATAACGATCCATTGTGACATACATGCGGCCTCCTCCAGATGCAATCCGTGCATCAACACCTTTATCTCGTAAACTTTTTAGGTCATTCTCAAGAGTTTCTGCATATTGTACACTTGATCCGTCCAAAACATCACGCCCATCGGTAAGAACATGGACACGAATTTTTTTAGCACCACGCTCAGCAGCTCCTTTTAGCAACAACTACAAACATAAATGGAATAACTAAGAAATCAGTAATTTGCACCCAAGAAGATCAAAACCTGGAAAAAGAACAGCATACAAAGCCCTCAAGGCCTCAAGTCGACCACAAACACTTACCTGCAACTGGTCGAGTCTTGAGTGGACTCCACCATCACTCATTAGCCCAATAAGGTGCAGTGTGCCCGTAGCAAAACTTTCCTTTATATAGTTGAAACCATCTCCATCAAATATTTTTCCAGAAGCAAGAGCAAGGTCAACCAGCTTTGCGCTGCATAAGGAGAGAACAATAAAAATGAATTCCCAAATTTGGCAACTCATTTCATAAGCCATAAAAACCAAATACCTGCAGCAAAATGAATACATAAAAACAAAAACAAGCTCAAATGGCAACTGTTAACAGGCTTCTTGTAGTATCATTCTCAACATTGTTAGCTTACTCTCACACAAGAACATGTTATATGGTCATGTCCATCCTATTAGTGCTATTTTGGCATCTTATGAGATATTAGAATCAATGAGCATTAAAAAAATGCAAATCAGACAATGAACTTGTTAAGATAGCATATACTAATTATACACATTTATGTGGAAACTTAAAAACTTAAAACAAGATATCCTTCAACTTTTGATTCAGAATAATTAAGCTAACAGCAAAGCATCTCAAAATGGTCAGCAGCGGAGTATAAAAAAATTGGAAAGATATGATCACACACCCTTGCGCAAAAATCCGTCCAGCACCAAGAGCATTATGACCAACTTCGCTGTTACCCATGTCGTCATCAGATGGGAGCCCAACAGCAGTCCCATGAGCTTTGACCAACCTCCACTTCTCAGGAGCAGTCTTTTGTAATCAACACAAAATAAAAACAACAATTAGTAGTTTAGTACTCCCTCATTTATAATAAATTTCAAAATAGACAAAAATAATCAAAGAGAGTAACATTTGAACAATCGGATCTGTATCATGATATTAGCCAAGTTTGACTCATACACGATCCAATGAATTTGTGAGCAAACAATAAATCGCACACACTCGACTCAAGAAATTTCTAGACAAACACCCATCGACGCGTCATTTTTTATGTTAGCTGAGATTCATGAACTCGAAAACAACAAAGAAAAGAAAACAACAACAACAACACAACGAGGATGATGAACTAATTAAATAACATAAATACAGAGACTCGAACACAAATTTTCCATGCAAGAACAAATCAGAACATTTATTAAGTCACCGATCCATTCATAACAAGCATCGATGGAGCTAAATCAACAACAACTCAAATGAAATTTGAGCATGCAAACAAGATTTCCGATCATAAACCGTCCCCTTCTTAAGCGAATCCATGGCCGGCGTCTCTGCAACATGGATGCAATTGTACTGGTCCGGATTCGCCTCTCCCCAGCCATCCAAAACCACCACGGCCACTATCTTTCCCTTCGGAAGCTTCGGATGATCGGCCAATTTCCATGAGCTCGCCATCACTTTTTCTTACAAAATCGAAAAACGAAAATGAAAATTTTCAAAGAAAAACAAAGATGATTCGGAGAAAGATCGGAACGAGAAGTTACAGTTATTTTCCAGAATTCTCCAATTTACAGAGAAAATTCAGAGAAAGTTCGAGAGAGCAAAAATGAATGCATGTAGTGAGGAATCGGTTGATGATCCTGTTAACTAGAAAGCTGTTATAAGTAGTTTTCTAGAACTGTGTAGAACCGTTCACGATTGTCACATGACAACTATGGGCTGAAACAGCGGCCCAAATTTCTGATCCTATGTAGGAAAATAAGGGGCTTTTTAGTCATTTCCTGATCCCAAAATAAAATTTCAGTTTTATCAAATATTATTATTATTTTAAAAAAAATAAGTTTAAATTCAAGGGTAGTGACACAGTCGGCTACACACAATGTGTGAGTGTGACGAGCGCTTACATGCGATTCCCGCTCGAATAGCGGCGCGGTTGGCTACACAGGCTGCGTGAATGAGAAGAGCGCTTGCATTCGATCTCCGCTTAACACACCCCTAGAAAGAGGGTGAGCTTTAACTTAGAGGGGATTAGTCAGAATGTGGTAAAACAGCTTTAAAATGTCAACAGCGAATTTGTGGGCCCACTTAAAAATCCCTCGATTTAGACAGGAAAAAGAAAAATGAAGTTTAAATATTACCTAAAACGAGTTATAAAAAAGGAGACCATTTGGGTTTGAGATTGTATATTTTTAGATTTTGATTTAAAAGACCCTAAATTTAACTTGCATTTTAGGTTTGTTTAAAAAATGTGTAAGATTCTTTAAAAAAAAATGTGTAAGATTGTTCGACCTGAAAATTAGTTAAATTTATATTATACGATCAAAACTCATTAGAAAAATAAATTTGAATAGTCGGTTTTCACGTTGTTTATGTTCAAATTGTCACATCTAAATTCATTGCAAAATGAATATTGAGTTCTTTATTTGAATAATATTAAGGATGAATTGGTTTGACTTTAACTATGGTTGGGTGTCGGTCCATGAACATACTAAATCTAATCGGTCTAAGGATTATACCAATTGTGATTGGTCCAGATCGAACTGACTAATTTTAATTTTTAAAAGAACTCTCAAAAAGTGAAAATATAAAGGTTTTTTTTTATTTTTTTTATAAGCGACGGGACAACATACCTATAAAGACATGTGTTTCTCACCCACTAGTGGGGGCGTCACCCGAGTTAATTGTTAGCTCTCCCCTTAAACCCATAAATCTCACCCCATACCGTCGGCAAGAAGGCTCGAACCGTTTGGCCCAACATGCCTTGGTAAAAAAAATACAATTATTAATTGAGTGAATTTGAAAGTATTTTATAAGATCAAAATTTAAAATATGTTCGAACCAAATGAACCTGAAATGAATGGATATATTGTATCCGTTTGATCCAAATTTGTAGAGTTTTCAAACATTTCGTTTGGCTCAAATTCAGCACTTTAAATAAAAAGTTTGTTCCCGAACGCAGCATATACTCACCCAAGTGAATTTGTGAGAGCGGAGTGAACCGTTGAATCTAAGTATTTTAATGAAGTGTTAAGACTTAATTAATCGCTTAGTTTAAACCAAATAACTCTTGACTTATATATACACATATGTTGATCCATATTTTGTATGGGTAACAAAAACAAGTATATTAAACTTTTATTAACAATGTGACCTGAAGTTCAATGAAATAATTATAAACCTTGAGAGCGTACATTTGTGTTTTTAAAATCAAAACTACTTTAGTAATTATTTGGGATTCACAATATGGATTATACTAGGAATGGTCGCGGGGCGGGTATAGGGCGGGGAGTGCAAATCTCGTCCCCATCCTCGCCTAAAAATATTATCCCCGTCCCCATCCCCATACCCGCATGGGGAAGGATATTTATCTCCATCCCCGTCCCCCTCCCCGTCAGGTTTTACCCACAGGGAAAATAAATCCTCACGAACTGTACACAATACAAACGTACACTTTTTAAAATGATACAACTTTCACTTCTCAACTTGAATTTGCGTTCATGTTAAAATTTAAGCATGCATTACTCTTACATATATATGGAAAATATGAATGTACAACACATAAGTGAAAAAACAACTGAATATCTGGTCACACTAATATAGAATTAAAATAATATCTCAATAATCGTTAGTGTCCCACAAACATAACATATATAGTAAACATAATATGCACTACACAAAATATAAATGAAACTTAACAAGTTTTACAAACACAGCAAAATAATTTCAATTCAACAAATTAATTTTATGAACTAAAAGTACAATTAAACGTCATAGATACTCCAAATTAAAATTTTAAACAAATACCATGATCATGTAAATATGTAAAACAATTAACTTAGCTATTCTATTTATAAGTTAACACATATAAGTTATATATGTATAACATATGCGGGGATCGGGTTTTTCCTATGGGGATTCATTCATACTCGTCTCCATCCCCGTTCCCCGCATGTGGACTGTTTTTTTCTCCATCCCCATCCCTAAATTATACAATACTAGGTTTTAATCTCAGCCGTTAATATAGATTTAAGAGTTTTGATTTTAACCTTCCATTAAAGATGTGAATATTATATATATTCATAGACATTATAACTATTAACAAGTATATCTACATGAAATTTTTTTGGGAGAGAATATTCTATAATAAGGTAATTCAAAAATGATTTTAAAAGCATGAAACAAACATAGTTTTAGACTCATTGTCGTATTTAACTATAACAGTGGACCTGGGCTCATCAAGAAACTTGAATGTATCATTTAGAACCAAAAAAAAATCCCCTTTTTGGGAGCTAGAAAAAATGATTGTGGAAATTTTTGTGAAGACTCAATATGGCAGCCTAATAGTTCTCGTAACCAAAGGAAATAATCTTTTCATTAACGCCTTGCATTGTTGTCACCAGTGTCATAGCACTATCCGGTCCTGGTCGGCTTAAGGAACTCAAATCCTGTTAAAATTTGTAAACTTAATCAGGTGTTTGATGCAGAATAGGATAGTATTGCTCGACAAAAGCATCTCCAATCAACTTAGGGTTGGGGAGGGCCACATCACCCTCCTGTTTTGCTGCCATCTCTCTACAGCTACCGTTCAGTTGAGCTCTGGACTTGTAGCAATTAGCAGAGAGAGAAACAAAAGAGAGACAAAGACAAGAAGAGAAGGTCTGGGCTTTGAATTTTAGAAACATACAGAGTCATTACAATATTGAGTATCTTTAAAGTGTCAAACGGATTTAAAAATAAGGCTCAAATATATTTCAGTTTATACATAAAATTTGCGACCAACAGTCTAAATAACTTTTAAGCTTAATAATAATTTAAAAATAAAAGGGGAGCACCCCTCTTCGATTTTTCCAAAGCCGTCATGGAAGGCAGAAATTGCAGAGGGTCTTGGATTGACGTGGATACCTAAGAGACTTAAAAGATTGGATTGGGGTTACTTTCTGGTGGTTACCGGTGGCTCTCTCATTAGCTTTGCTTAGGATGAATTATTGGCTTGGATAAAAGGTATGTTCGTGGAGTGGGTAAAGATGATTGAAGGAAGGTGATTAGGGCCGGTTGAGTATGTAAAAAAGATGATTGATGGAAGGTGATTAGGGTCGGTTGAGTTAGATGGTTGCGCCTTTTATTTCTGAAATGGTGTATGGTGATGCTTAATTGATATAGTCTATTTTCCTATTAAAAAATATGATAAAAGTTAAAATTTGGGCCATTGGACCTGAGGATGAATGGGCTGATCAGCCTAATATGGACCAATGTATTGTGAGATGTCACATATTAGTTAGGTTGGACCAAGGTTTTCAATTTGCAAAACATTGGTTCATCAATCTTTATGGGCCTGTACTCGCTTGTACACACGTGGACTTAGGAATCCATATTATCTAAATAATAATAATGATAATTCAATCGGGATTTTAACTGTTGTTTCTGAATTCAAAAATAAAAAAGCAAATTGAATATAGATTTTATTTAGTTCATTCTACATTTCCAACATCATAACTGAGTTTTTTATACTATCAATTTTATTAAATAACTATAGAGTTAAAGCAAAAGTAGTATACATGTCTTAATAATTTATATTTGATGCATTGTAGAGTTTTATACATCAGTCAAACATAATATCACCTCATCAAATAACAATTTAAAATTTGGTAAACTATTTTATGTTAATTAGACTCACTCAATCGAGTGGAGTCGGTTTTCAAGTGTCACATCAATATTTGTTAACACGTCATCACATCTAGACAAATACAACTTTCATTTGTGCATACCACATTAGAAGAGACAAAACCATCTAAATAAGGCAAAATCCTATAGAGGAATTGTGGCAAAAAAAAGTCCACAAGAAACGATACCATTTAACCCTTTAAAACTAGATGAAGTAGTTACTAGTTAGCAATAAATAATTTATTTCACTAACAAAAAAATAATTTTATTTTTAAATTAACAATTACCACATAAAGATAACTAACATCTACCTTTGCTTCAAAAAAACTAACATCTACCTTTTGTATTTAATTTAATCATTATAATAATGAGTCTACCAAAGTTCTTAATGAATTTTGTCGGTCTGTATCAAATTATTTATCATTATATATTAATTAATAATTAACACTGATAAAATTTGTAAAAATTATTTATCAAGCTAGATCCTCATTAAATTTTATTTTTAATTGATGAGATGACGCAATATAGTACATTTATGGTTTGAAAGTCATTTACACCAACAAATTGTCAAATATTTAACGTATATAAAATTAGAATTTAAAAAAATATGACCACTACTTTCTAAGTATCTTCTACGATTACAAAAAAAAAATCATACTCAATAGAAATAGTAGGGTAATTAAAAGTCAACAAATCATTTGTCATGAAAACAAGAATATTTCTATGTGAATAAAACTCAAGAGTTTGAACCGATAGATGAAGGGACCAACTAGTATATCGAGTGACAATGACTTCACAATCTTACCATTACACAAAGACCGGATAACGCATCAAATCATACATGTGGATCAAATCCAAAAGTTTAAGTCAAATCCAAAAGTTTAAGTTGATAAGCAACGCCATACATCAACAAATATATAATCACATGCACAATTGCTCCCTCGACATGTTACTTAGACTTAAGTCCAACTCAGTTGCTCTCTCGACAAAAGGATAGATGGAAGACTCAACTAGTATATCAAGTGACGATGGACTTACCTTTAACCATTGGAACAAGTGGCTTAAGGCACTTGGTCCCCTTGAGGTCTCGGATTCGAGTTGTGGTATGCTTAAGGCACTTGGTCTCCTTGAGGTCTCGGGTTCGAGCTGTGGTATGCTTGCTAATAAATAAAAAAAAGTGACGACGGACTTCACCTTCTTCTCACACACATGTCGGTCGCTCAAAAGTTTAACTAATATATCAAGTGGTATGATTTTTTTTCTCTGTTTTTTATTTCCTGTTATGTTCTTTCAATACACTACCCCCAATCAAAGTGGCCAACATTAACAATATCACAAAGTATGGCACTAAATGTCATTTCTAAAGGTAACAAATTAACAAAAGAGCAGTCATATAGTATAAGCAACATCACCAAAAAGACCTGATTTGGCTCAAGAAAAGATTCACATACCAACAAAAGTATAGCCAAAATGTATCATCCTTGTCCTTCACTTGCTCTCCATTCACTGAACATCTGCATAGCCAAGTTGATCCTCCTTTCATGCCATTCATCAGTGTATCCAAGACCGACCATCTTGTCGCGTTTTTTAGCATTCAATCTCTCCTCAATCACTTCCAATTCTCTTTCCATTGGATCCACCTCCATCTCTCGTCTAATGAGGTTGTGGAGAAGGGTACAGGCCATTATTATTCGATCCTGTGTTTTGACTGGGAAGGAGGCCGGGTTGCTTACAATGGCCCAACGCAGCTTGATGAGCTCAAAACACCGATCTATAACGCTACAAGCTGAAGAATGCTTCATGTTGAAGAACTCTTTGTGATTAGTCGGTACAAAACCTGCATTCCTTTTGAAGAAATGGTAATGGGTATCCCTAAATGGATCGAGAAAGCCATCGAGATTTGTGTGGTACCTAGTATCAACAAGGTAGTAACAACCTAGGAAGCAAAGGAGACAATTGTTACATTACAACTATTATGAATAGCTACACAAACATCATGTAATTTGGCTTACCAGTGGGAATTTTTAACATCTCGCTTTTCCTCGTAATGGCATCTGTAAACACTCTATTGTCATAAACTGAACCCTCCCATCCAACCAAATAGTAGGTGAATTTCATATCAGGTGAACAAGCTCCCATGACATAGGTTGCTATCATATTTGTTCTTGTTACGTATCTTACTTTGTCAGGACCAGTCACGTGCGCCTTAAAATATGCTCCGCCCATTGCCCCCAAACAATTCTATTCAAATGACAAATCATAAATGATCAGTTTAATCATGCTCAAAGTCATCAACGGGAAGCCAAATGACAAAGATAGTTTATTAAAACAACTATGTTCAATTGACATCGTAAACGATCTGAATAGCATGCTTAACATCACTAACTGAAAATCAAATGACATATCAAAAAAGAGCAACGTAAGCATGTTTAACATCACCAACTAGAAGTCAAATGTCGTACAGAGATGATACAAACAATTTTATGCAAATGACGTATCATAAGAGATTAGCTTAAGCATGCTTAACATCACCAAGTCAAATGACATTTAGTGATAATATACAAACAATTCTATTCAAATGACATATTGTAAACGATAAACTTAAGCATGCTTAACATCATATATAGAGTCATAGAGATGATACAAACAACTGTATTCAAATGACATTGTAAACGATCAACTTAAGCATGCTTAACATCACCAACGGGCAGTCAAATAACATCGTAAAATGATCAACTCAAGCAAATGAAGTAGCATACCTTAAACCATTTCCACTTCTCATCCTTGCAATCTTCCGAGAGAGCTTCCGGTACTTCTAATAGTTTATGATATGAAGCTATAATAGCATACAACACTGAGTGGAAGTACTTATCAACAGTGTCTCTTGACCTTTGAAATTTGAACTTGATGACGCGCTTACGCGGACGATGAGCAAGCATTTGCAAGAACATTGCAACTTTCTCTTCTACAGAAGCATTCCTATCTTCGCTTACCCTCCCGCCAGCCCTAATGAGTTCACAAAGGAGACCAAAAGTGTATCTATCCATTCGGAGTTGCTCGACATATGTTTGTCCATTCTGTCGGATAAGATGATCAATGTTTACTAACTGTGTTTTGTGCCTAACAAATGATCGATCTCTCAAGACACGCTGTTGGTGGGACCTTTTTGCAGCCTCATACTTTCTTGAGAGAGCTTTGTCGTCATCACTGGAATCCATATCTGAATCACTAGACTCATCCTCGTCGGAATCCAGATCTGACCCCAATTCATCCAACACTCGAAGTAATAGTTGTAAGCCCACTATAAGTAATCCTTTAGAATTCAACAAATGCCATTGGTCGGGATTCCATGTTGGTGCCGCGGAATGTATTGCAGGAGCCTTAGCGTCATTGTTTGAATATACATTTGATCCAACAGATGCATCCTCGTCGGAATCCATATCTGACCCAACAAATTCTACAATTTACAGAGCTACTAACAGATAGAGTGAAGCAATAGAAAAATGGACAATATGAACACACATCCAATCCAATAGCTTAAACACGTTCTTCTTCATTAGCAAAAAATCAAACAAAAACCTAAGTTTATAAAACCAATAAATTAAGCTTAAAATGCCATTCTAAAACAAAAACAAAGCTAAACACAAAATTGATTCTACTACATTATTATGGGTCTAGAGATCAGATAAAGGAACACAATAATAAACTCTAGCAACCAACAAAACAGAAGAAACATGAAAACTACACAAATTCAACAACTCACAGAGCTACTAACAAATAGAGTGAAGCAATAGAAAATGGACAATACGAACACACATCCGATCCAATAGCTTAAACACCTTCATTAGCAAAAAATCAAACAAAAAACCTAAGTTTATACAACCGATCAATTAAGCTTAAAATGCCATTCTAAAACAAAGCTAAACACAAAACTGATTGTACTACATTATTATGGGTCTAGAGATCAGATAAAGCAACACAATCATAAACCCTAGCAACCAACAAAAGTAAAAAACAGAGAAATATGAAAATACAGATACACATAGAGTTCAAAATCCAGATTGAGAGAGAACAGATAGATCAAAACAACAATGAAGATCATTCAAAAATTGCATGCCTATATCTCAAATCTTTGTGGAAAAAGAAAAGACAATAACAACAATACATCAATTTTGAATAACGATAATGAGGAGAGGAAAATGGACCTGCGTGTGTGTAGAGATTAGGGTTAAATTGTGTGTATTTCTTGTACTTGTGCTCCAGAAGCTGAAAAGTCTTATATAGTTGTGTTTGGGAAACCGGTAATCGCTTAAGGCGGGAAAATATTTCGTAGACAAAAATATGGCCCATAGCATAACATGGGCCATGAACTAAGCCGAAAAAGGAAAATCAATAAAAGTTACTTAGAGAAAATTGTTGGTTCGAAAATTTGAATTTTATTACGTGAGAGTTTATTTTCTATTGTGTAGCTCGGAAACAAGAAAACACACATTGTGCCATTACATTTTATTGATATATCTTCTAATAATTTGTGAAGAAAGAGCACGCTTCCCCCACTAAATTTCTTGAATGTTTTAACGAAAATTAAGTAAAACGGTTAGTATTGTGCATTTACTTTTTTATTCCTAAGTACCTGTGCTATAACGATTGTGAGGGTTAATAATTTGGATCATAGGAACACTGTTCATACATAACTAATTTGATAATAAACACTTAACGTAGAAAAAATAAGAATGACAGATACAAATTATTATTTGTAAAGTGAACGGTACATTTTATAAATCAGACGACCCTGGTGGATACATTTGTTATCATTTTAAACTTCATTTCGTAACATCCACTGCGCTTCGTATAAAAAATGTAAAATTTAAAACCCAATTATCAGACATATATTTAATACCTATTTTATTTTGATAGCATTTGATACAAAACAATGAGATAATGAAGAAAGTAACATGATTTTACCAAGTGACAAAGTGTAGTAGAACAAAGGAAACCATGTATAGGTAACTTCCTTTTTTTTTTTTTTTTTTTACAAAATTTAAGGGGGGAAGGCCAGCCATTTGCCCCCACCACGGACTCTGAATCTAGTTTGTCTCCAATCATAGAAGCTGAACAGCTGCAATGGCGGGGATTTTTTCACGCAATTTCTGAGTAACAGCTACTCGAACGGTCATGACCCCTGCAGCTGGTCCCGTGATTCGGACTTTTACTATTGGCTCCTCAATTTTTACAAGCTCAAGAGATCCTCCTGCTGCCCCGACAAGGTATGGCCTTATTTCTTCAAGCACCTGTGACGGTTACAAGAACATGCATCAGCTATAGATACAAACACAAACACAAACACGTGCAATGCAAGCCAGTTGACAATGCGACAAATAAGAAAAAGGGAAGCTAATGTAGGAAGATAACGCGACAGGGAAATTCCAACAATTGAGGTCCGAGGATTTAAGTTGGTAGAGCAAAGGAAATCCATGGATCCTAAATACAGTCCGTCATGTGTAGCCTATTTTGCCTCCAATCGTATCAATTTGAAATGCCTAGACTAGATTAGAACAGGTCCGAGTCAAATAGCAATGATTCGAAGCACTTTTTTCACTACTCAGAAACCCAAGGACTCCATCATATGGATAGGTGAATTCTTATATATCCATCCCCTGAAGGAACCAGGCATGATAATCTTTCATCATCCAGCTCAAACAAGAATCAAAGGAACCGAAGTAATTCATGTAAAAAGAAATTCAAATAATATCCACACACATATGATATGAATATGTAGCCTACAAACATTTCAATTATTTGTCACACGGGTCGTTAAATCAATTAGTGAAAATCGGAACTACGTTAACGATCTCGAAATGCCCCCTTAAAAGGTAAGGGGTTATGATTGCTTCCCAAATTAATCTATCATTAAGTTACTAGAAATCAATACCATAATGCCAATGATATGCAAGAGGAACATGTTCGGAACCTGATTCTACTTTTGTTATCTTGGATTAAGCAAGCTCCGCCCATGCACCAGAAAACACAAGGGGATACATTCAATACCCGAGCTCTTAAATATGACACCTTTTAGAATTAGATGCTTAAAAAGCAGACAAAAAAATATATTGACAAAAAACAAATACAAAATGCTCAAAAAGCCGTAAGATCATCTTCTGTTTCTGGAGAAATCACATTTTTCAACTAAAATGAGATAACAAAATATCAAATCTTTAAAATTATTGCCAACTTCATAACGAGCAGACTACAAAAAAGTGAAACAATTGGAACTCTTGAAGCACCAGCTAATATCAAGGGCATTTTCACAAACAGAGTGGCTAGAAATTACCCCTAACATGCACCAAAATAGACAAGGCAAGCTAGACACCACATGGACACACAGAGCCAACAACAATACGAAAATATGCAAAATTAGGTGTCAAATATCCATTAAAGAATAGCCTTCTCTCTTAAACCAAATGCAAGACGGAACACCTGAAAAGAGAATATAGTGGAACTTGACACACACCATCAATGGGTAACGGTGCAAAACTGAACATGAGATGAATATTGATACCACACTTGTATCCACATTTTTTAATGAGTATCTATCTGGTTTTAGATAGGGTCCAGGATTAAGTTGTGCTGAACTTGTCTAGGTCTAAAATAGGACAGTTGTATCATTCATTTTATATGGACTGAATTAAACGGAGAATTTATGGCGGGATAGATTTTGAAAGAATGACTGAATACCTTCTCTATATTTTCTTCATTCAGCTCAAGTCCAGTTTCTTCATCTGCTATTGGTTCCACTGCAACTATTTCCGGTATCTTTTCCATCAACCGTCGCTCGATCCCCAACTTCATTGTTGTAACAGAACTTGGACAGGACCCGCAAGCTCCTTGTAGCTTCAACCTCACAACATTCCCATCAATCTCATGTAATGCTACATTACCCCCATCGGAAATGAGATAAGGTCGAATTTCATCTAATACACTCTCAACATTCTCTGCAGTCAATGGCAATTCAACCGTTGAATCCGGAGTTGCAACCGCCTTTATAACTGCACCACATCAAAACTAGGGAAATTTTATTACATACCAAAAAATATGGGTAGTATACGTTTTTGCAATCATGAATATCTGGACCATTTCCCAATACACTATCCTATTTTCTTTTACTGTTGGCCAACATATTGATGAAGAGAGCATCAAGGTCTAAAACTTAGACTCAAACTTGTTTCATACAAGCAAGAACTATCACAAATACCCCATCTAAATCCTTGTCCATAATGAAATTTTTTCAATCATCAGCTGGCAACAAAACACTTAATAAAATCACAATACAAACAATTAGGGCAACTCAGATTGTATAATCTGATTCTGAAACCCAGTATTCTATGATGCACACACAGACACACTCTCATCTACGTAACGTACAAGTGTCCGATACGTATCCGACACTCAGACACTCTTCATATACGCGTCCCCCAATTTTTAAAATAATGTTTTTAAGAGGACATGTGTCAGACACCTTTTGCATCCCCTGTTTTTTTTCTCTTCTGAAAAATGAATTAATTAAACGAGTTTGACACTCTAAAACACATTGATGAGCAAAAATTGATGCAACTTATATATATATTATCATTGAATTTTACTGATCGCATATTATGAATGATTTTGTAAAAAATCTGTGCCATCATATCAGTGTCCTGTATCTCGTACCCGTGTGACCGTGTCTATACAACATACCCTATATTTTCAATGAACGAAGATTCAGGTCTCTGCAAATTCAAAAACCATGAGCCATGCTACAAAATTCACTCATATATGTCATTTCACAACAAATTCAAAACTGTAAGAGTAAGTTCTCATCACTTCACATCCCCAACATCATAAAGCTACTAATCATATCAACATAATTAAATACTGAAATTAAAACTTAAAACACTGAAAATTATGCAAATAACTAATTACCACGCCTGTGGGTGATAATCGGAGTTCCAATCCGTACGGAACGATAAGAGGTCCGCCACAGAGTATTGCTTCTCCGAGAGCGCGAAACGCAGAAACCAAGGAACCCTGAGTTCTGTGAAAAATCAAACGATTATCAGTTCGCATAAGAATCGAACAGTGAAGAAAATAGGAACAATTAGGCTAAGATGATGAAGGAGACCTTGGCGGGACGAGAACAGGAGGGTTCTAGGGTTTGATGAGCCCTGCAATAGGACGATGGGCACGAATTCAACACAACTGCTTGCATATCTAAGCGTAGCGAAATCGAATG
>JAYMSZ010000573.1:0-18769 GCA_036897665.1 Pelargonium citronellum
CATAAATAAAAGCAAAACCAATACACAGGTGACCTAAAGAAAAAAAAAATACTTCTCCTTGGACGGCTGGATGAAGTATATAGCATCCATGGAAGGTAATGGTTGCCTTCGCCTGTAGATGTCTTCTACCACTGGAACAAAAGTCAAGATTACATGACAAAACCAAATGAACAGAACCAAAAGTGAAGATGTGAAATTGTTGCACATACTATATAGCATTTAATGCAGCCAATTAAATGGCATGGCATAGAGTGAGCAGAAACTAAGTGAATGTCTACAAAATGAAATAAAATAATTTAGCTTTCGGAGTCATTCTGATTCTTACATGAAACCGCTTCATCTGTGATATCGGCCATTTTGCAAGCAGAGGACATAATTTTAAGAGTAATTTTGTCCATGATAAGTACCTATGAGGGAGAAAATACAAGAGAAGAACTTAAGTGAATGCCCCAGGTAGATACAAGTACTATCAGGTGAAACCAATGAATATGGGTGGCCGGACATAGATACCAAAACCTAAAGACTACAGTAAGCACTTTAATGGAATTGTACTTGCTACATCCTACATGAGTGCTAGTTAACTCCTACACATGCTATGTGAAGTGTATACATTATACATATACATATAGATGTGCAAGGTTCCATGCATGAACAGAAGTATGCCTGGATTTTAGGGAGAAAACAATAAATAAAAAATGGTGTATTTCATAGCAACAAAAGAATCCCCATCCAAACCCACAAAAGGTAAATAAAAGAGACAAACAGGCAAAGAAAGCAGGAGATCATCAAAGACATCTAACTTGGTCAATGTTGTCAGTATGACTAATAAGATTTTTTCTTTCATATTTATGTCAAAATGTCGTCAAATATGAGATCCATGCCCTGGAGTCCATGACAATTCTAAACAACTTCAATTTAAAACAAGTGAAAAGGTAACCCTTCAAAATACTCGATAGAAACCAATACCAGAAACAAAAGCAAATAAATACAACAATTTACAAGATGCATATACCTTCCAAGTAGATTTTGATTCCCCTGTTTTAGCAGACCGGAGCATTTCATACAATAATCCTGAACCAATAAATTCACAGCAATTAAATGAACTTGAAAGTTGAAGCAATAACAACGAATAAAAAACTAGTAGAAAAGAAAGATCATGTTTGCCTCTAATCATCACTTAGCTGTTGTAAGAACTGGGGAAAATATTCAGTTCCAAATAATTAAAAAACCAAACACTAGCTTGATCAGTCCAAAAAAAAAAAAAATCAACATTGTAGCCAACAACCAGACCAGAACCCTAAATTTATCCATAATTAGGTATTATTGGTTTCCCAATAAGCATTTACTACAACACAAGCATGAACTGAATTAATCCTACCTCCAAAACTAAGCAGAACACCGCTGGCACAAAATTATAAACAATATCATTAGATTCTTCACTAAATACCAGAAATGCACGTAATTAATAAAGGCTCAGAATAAAAATAAAATACTCCTAGTAACTTTGCCAAAAAGAAATGTGAAGAAAATTCACAGAGATCCTCAAAACAGACAAACTTCACAAATTTTATCACTATTGCATTGAACAAAACAATAATTTCATAACAAATATCGTAATGAAGAAGAATCAACTGTTCTTTAATCACATAATCACTATATGTTTAAAATAAATAAACTCCTAGCAACATCTCCAAAAAGAAATGTGAAGAAAATTAACAGAGATCCTCAAAGCAAACGAAATTCACAAAATCTATCACTATTACAATGAAGAAACAATAATTTCAAAAGCAACATATCATAAGAAAGATGAAGAACCATCCGTGCCTTAATAATCGAGATGGTGATCAGAGCACAACACATTTCTATGCATTGAACATAACAGAGAGAGGTAGAGAAGGATTATCACTCACGATCACAGCTCATTTGTCTAAAACTAAGTAGAGCACCACTGGCACAAAACTATTGCCAATATCGTTAGATTCTTCACTAAATACCAGAAATGCACATAATTAACACACACAAAAAGTGCTCCTATTACCAGAACATGTCCTCAAAACAAACGAAATTCACAGATTCTATCACCATTACATTGTAGAAAACTATAGTTTAAAAAAATCCTCAAAATTATGACAATAATGCACCACATTTCTTAGGTTTATTCGAAAAAAGTACTTAGCGGAGGAGGATCACTCACGATCTCGGCTCACTTGCTTAAAATTCTTGTAATCGGCGCCGTACGGCGCCGATTCAGAATCAGAGAAAGACATTGTTGAATCTTCCGCTTCACTCTCTTCTTCCTTTGCCGGATCCGAAAATGATCAATCGGAGAAATCGCGATCGGAGATCGGAGTCGAAAACCGAGAAACTGTAAAGAGAAATTGTAGAGAAACAGTTGAGAAGTTGAGAGAGAGAGAGAAATGGAGAAAGCATTGGGAGGGAACACAAAAACCGGCGTTTTTGGGCTTGAACATGAGGGAGGGAATGAAAGTGTTGAAATTACATTTATGCCCTTCCTCCTCATTTGCTTGTGCATTGCCACGTGGACTGTGCGTAGAGTGTGGGGCCCAGTGGTTCCCGCGAAAATGTCCATCTGGAAGTTAATGTATACGGAAAGAAATATGTTGCAATTTGGTCCCCAACTATTCCTCTTTTCTGAAGTTGGAGATTATTTTGATTTTTATTCTAATTCAGTCCTCAAAGTATGTATAATATTTCAATTTAGTCCCCAACTCAAAATAATAATAATAATTGACGCGACATTCACATTACGCTTAAACTAGTGAAATTTACGAATGACATCACTTTGAAACAAAAATGTATATTAAGAGACAAAATTAACGTGTCAACTGTCAATCATGTCCCTCAATGTCAGTTTATGTAATATCTCTAACTTATTTCCATGACAATTTATGAGCTATTTCTACCATCTTTCTACTATGTTCTCTACACAAGAATATTAAGTCAAGACTTTCTTCACTCATCTATCAAGTTTTTTCTTGTTGCATATTCTATCTCGTCGTTGGTATAAGAGGAGTCGACCATAAAAAGCTGCACACCATGCACTTAAAGGCCAAAACCCGTTATAAACATAGTATCTCACATTTCCTTTGGAACGTTCTGAGCATTTTGATTCGAAAACAAGCCTACACATTAGATATTAAATCACATATAAATTTTGAATTGATTTGTCAACTTTAGTTTTAATTTGAAAATATTGGCTATAGGCTTAGATGGTTGGGCCTGTTTCACATATATGGGCCCGAGTTGGGCTTCGATTGGCCCATTGTACAGGCCCGCCTCCTCAGCTGCTTACCATTATGGAAGAGCAAAACAATTACTTTAGTGTACATGTTCTCAACGTGTTTGGATTTATATGTATTTTATTTTCTGTTCCTTTCTCTCATTTTCCGGGAAAATCCAATCCCTCTCTTCACCTGAAACCCTCAAACTACAACGATTAAGCTATCGACTGGATTGAATTCACGAATCGTCGGCAAGGCCATGGCAGGATCATCGCCGAACCTAATGGCCTGTGACGTGTTCAAGTTCTGTACGGCACTGCGCGGCATTGGCTCAATCATGATCCTCTTTATCCTCGGAATCGTCGGCGCTACCTACTACGCCGTCGTCTGCGCAATTTACGGTCCAGCTCTCTTCCATGGCGGCCTCGATTCGCTCTCGTCCCTCGCCGTCTTGGTCTCTTTCCATTTTCTGGTAAAACACATTTCCTTCTCTGAAACTTCCAATTCCTCATTTGAAAACTTAAAAAATAGTTCAATTATGTTGTTCGTTTGGTTATCGAGAAAATTTTGGATCCGTGAAGGTTCATTTTAGTATTATGGTCAGTTCTGAAATGGAATTTGTGTAATTTAAAGATCAGCAAGTGAACAAAGTAATGAACTCAGTTGGATAATTGTACATTTTGGGGTATTGTTTTAGGTTTTAGTTTGATTGATGAAGCTAAGAATTTTCTACTAAAATCTAAAAGATAGATTGTTATGTTTGGCTACTTTCAACAAATTTCAAGCTGACTAGATTGCATTTCCTTGTTTGTAAAGATAAATTATAGGTATTCATGTTTATTTTCTTGATTGTGTGCAAGTTATTTGGTCATTAGGGAGCAAAAATAAGTTGAGAAAATTGGAGAAAACTTAGGATTAGGGAAATCGGTACTCGTTTCTGATTCGGAGCCCAAAATACTGTTAAAGTGATGGCAATGCCAAGTTGGAGAATTCTGATTTATTGCAGTTTTGATATGTAGTTGGTGATGCTGTTGTGGAGCTACTTTTCTGTTGTTGTAACCGACCCAGGTGGTGTTCCACCCAACTGGAAGCCTGAAACAGATGAAGAGAGACTTGACATGGATCCATTGGTTGGATCTGACTCTGATTTGGGTTTAAAACGTTCAAATATGCTGGGCGTCCCACATCGGACAACTCGCTTCTGTCGAAAGTGTCGGCAGTATAAACCACCTCGCTGCCATCACTGTTCTGTTTGTGAGTTATTCTTATAAATATATTCCCTATGAGCTTTATAAATTGCCATTTTATGTCAAATCGAGTAAGTTAAATCTGTTATTTGGTTCCAGGTGGGAGGTGTATATTGAAAATGGATCATCACTGCATATGGGTTGTTAATTGTGTCGGGGCATTGAACTACAAGTATTTTCTCCTTTTTTTGGTATGCTGATGCTATTATATTCCCCTAATTGAGATGCATGTCTTATTTCCTCTTCATACATAGAAAGCTTGGTTAAACATTATGCATGATGTCTATGAATTATATGTTGTACTTATTGATGTTGCTGCGACAAGAAAAATGGAGGGAAATGAATAAAAGATCACTATTTTTGTGACTATAAAGTGGACTGTAAAACATGAGAGAGAGAGAGAGAGAGCTTGGGAAAGATTGTTTTATCAGCATAATGCCTTTATAGGCTAAGGAGTTGCTTGTGTTCTCAATAAAATTTGTTTCATATGTAAACAACAATAAGATTTAAACATGTAGTTTTTAAATGGACTAGTGTACTCCGAGATATAAACCTAATACGAGTAGAGCTTCCAAATTTATTGTTATAGTCTAAGCCAACTACCTCTATCTTTGTGAACAATGGATTGTAGAAAAAAACTAATGACAAAAGATTGTACTCCCTCCGTCCCAAAATTTGTGTCCTCTTTCTCATTTTCATAAAAGTTTAGAATAAGTTGACTAGAGCTGGACATTCTTCCTTACATCCCCATGTGCTTTTTGTTGCAACAAACTCAACGGGTACTAACTTACTTATCTTAGGGATATTGTTGGCAATTCATACATGACTAACTAACTAAAAAGTAAATTGGACACTCATTTTGAGACGGAGGGAGAATATGATTTCTCGAATTTATAGTCGTAGCTTATAGAGTATTATACTCAAACTGATTATGCTTCTTATTTGTAAAAATCCAAATCACATTCCCTGGGTGGTGGCCAATAGCCATCTATTCTAATGGTATAGCCTTATAGGTTGCTCTTGTGATTTAGGTACTCTATTTAATGTTTAATTATATCTATGGTACTTAATATCTACATGACTACATCTTGATTCTCTAGTCTGCTGATTTTGTCATGGAAATTCATTTTGGAATTTCAATGTTGATTATGTTACCTGCATAGCTGTATGTAAATTCTTAGCTTGAGAATATTTGTATTTTGTATAGAAATCTAGCTATCAATAAAATAGCATGACCAAGTGATAACTATCACAACCAGAAGGAGCATGACTGAGTGCTATTTTTGTTGCTTTATTTTGATGCAGTTTTATACATTTCTTGAGACAACTCTTGTCACTGTATCATTATTGCCGTATTTCATAGCATTTTTTACTGATGGTGAGCTACCTGGAACACCAGGCTCCCTAGCAGTCACTTTTATCATATTTGGTAAGACTCGTTACTTCACTATTCATTTATTTATTTTCTGTGTTTTTGATTTCATTCAGTTGTGAATTCCTTTTGTTGGCTGATGATTCAGTACTGAACCTGGCATTTGCATTGAGTGTCATGGGCTTTTTGATCATCCATATAACTTTGGCGGGGGGCAATACTACCACTATTGAGGTAATATTCCTTTTGCTATCTCACGTACCTTTTGTTTTACATATAGTTAGATGCAGCATTAAAGTTTTATAAGCACATGAACTCTCTGATCGCCCATTTTGTATAGGCATACGAGAAGAAAACTACTGCTAAATGGCGTTATGACCTTGGTTGGAAGAAAAACACCGAACAGGTTATTTTGTCTTTATTTGACGTTATATATGCTTAAAAACTGTATTGATCTTTTATGAAGTTGTGATTCAAAAATAGTACAGGGGTACCAAACTATTTAACCATTTTATATTTTGCAGACTATCACTTGTATTGTGTTCATCGTGGTACCGATTTTGTCCTTTAAAATGCAGGTACTCGGGATGGACAGGAGATACTGGTTTCTCCCGGTTTATTCAGACGAGGATATGAGACGGATGCCACAACTAAAGGGTCTCGATTATCCATCAAATATCGACAACTTGAACTTACTTCAGCAATTATGAACAGTTGGCAAAGACGAATCATATATCCGGGCTTTGTCGTCACTCCAAGCGATAGTTGCCTGAAATTCAAGCTCTTACCTACTTACCCCGAAGAGTTTTTGATCGAATCAACGTGCTTATGGACATTAACATCATCATCTTGACAGAAACTTCAACTGTGGAAATAGGTATATGAATCTTGCCTTCGCTAAATTGTAGCTCGAGTTTGTAAAATTGTTTATTGCAATCTCTGGAGGTGATATGTTGCATCCAATGCTTAATGTTTGAAGATGTAGAGTTTGGAGGATGTACAAAAAAGACTTTGATTTGGTGTATATTATGTGATTTATGAGACCATTTTTTGTTCATGTGATTATGGACATTTTATGTGTGATGAGTTGAAAAATGGAAAACAGGTCTTGCAAATGATGTTGCAGGAAACCACCAATCTGCACTCTGGAGGCCAAATTCAACTTGTTAATTTGTTTCTAATTCTGTCTCAAATTTAGTGTTGTGGCAATTTGTGTCATAACCCCATGCATGACTACATTAATTTACATAGGTTTGACTTCAACTTAATCGAGTTCGTGTCAACTAACTCAACCAGTGTAATAATTGGGCAGTGTTCACGTCGAATATGTTCAACCTATTTATTAAGTCACTCATTAAAAGACAAAATTGTAGTGTTTTTTCACATATCATATTGAAAATAATCATAAATATACTGGTCAAGTTAGTTAAACCTAGGGATGTGATTTATCGAATTTTTGTTCTATTATTTCTTGTATACAAAGTTAGTTATGAGTGAATTTTTAATAATGTGTATGTAATAAGTTCATTTTGAGATATAGTAATGGTTTTTTCAGTTTCATCTTAAAAATTTATTTTTTATTATTGAAATTCAGTTTAATCAATCCAATCTTTCGTCTGTATATTAAGGACTTAATTTGGTATGACCCAACACTTAACCGATGTTCAATCTTTAATTATAATCGTTTGATTTTGTTACAACAAAAACACATGAGATTTTATGTTTTACGCTAAAACATAAAATCCTTATGTTTTATCATTTTGAACCAACCAGACCCGACCCGAAATCGCCACGTATTATATCACCAGACCGGGTGGTTTATTTAAACCAATACAAACAAGACACGTGGCACACCGACCAAAGGTAGATGGACACACCATAAGGATACTAGAACCTTCAATTCGTGATTATTTCCTTTTCCTGTAGTCGGTGTATTGAAGCAGTAACTGAAACGAAACCATCAGAGCTCACAAAATCATCTCCCCCTCTCAAAATCTCCTCCCATTTTCTCCGGTAAGCTCATCGGAACTTTCTCGAGCTTCTATTTCTAGGTTTTTCACATGATCTCGTCCTCTACAGCTCCGATTGTTGTTATCTGATTGTGATTTTACACTCTGATCGCACTCGATGTTCCGATTATGATGTTTCACTTGTTTTGGTCGATGCTTTGTAGCTTTTTTGGTGATTTTTCCTTGAATTGTGATCGATTTGTTTGCTGATGCTGAGTTTTTGTATATGTTTGGGAGAATTTGAAGTGTTTGGTTGTTGTTGATGATTTTCTGATGCTGTAGCTGTAGCTAATTGTTTTTGTATCTGTTGGTCTCGAATTGAGTTTAATACTAGTTGTTGTGTTTAAGCTTTCTTTCAGGGTGTGATGGATGGATGTTTATGATTTTATCAAATTTCGTATGAAAATTGAAAACCTGGCTGATTTTGTAGCTGTTTTTTTTTTTTGGTCTAATGTGAGCTAAAATGTGATTTAATCGATTTGTATAGGAGTAATGCTATGCTTTAGAGGTTATATCCGTCTTGAGATTGTGTAGTTTTGTTCGCTAGCGTGGTTGATGACATTTACGCTGGTGCTTAATTTTTGCATTTTTTTGGAGAGTTGGAGTTTTGCTTCGTTGATTTGCTGATGATGTAGCTAAATGTTTTCAGTGACGTGCGTATCTGTTGGTCTCGAATTGAGTTTACCTGTAGTGTTTTATATAGTTTTGGATTTGATCTAATTTTTATGATACACCGATGCTGAAACTTAAATTTTGCATTTGTTTGAGAGGATTTAAAGTTTTGCTTTGTCGATTTGCTGATGACGTGGATAATTGTTTTTGTTTTTAGTGCCTGATATATTTGTTGATCTTAAATTGAGTTTACATGTAGGGGTGATGAATTTTTAGATTTTATCAAGTTTCCAATGATGACCTTGTTGATTTTGTAGCTGTTTTTTTTTTTGTTAATGCGAGTTAGAATTTGATTTAATGTTCTGTTTGATATTTGAATATGGAAAGTGTTATGCTTTATAATTTATATCCGTCTTGCTTCTGTCAGTATTGCTTTAAATTAATAAAGCGAATGTGAAGAAATGGTAGGATTTTATGTCTTGTGATATGGATAATGATACCATGTTTTATTACTCATTTGAATGGTTGGGGGTTTAATTCCTTATGCTCTTAGCTTTTATTGTTTGTGAAAAATAGTTTTGTGGAGGTTGGAGGAAGTTTTTAAAATGCTTCTGTATCCTTTTTGGGGCTGTAGCTGCGATTAAATGCAGGGTAACAGAGGTGGCGGGAATCCATTTTTTAACATGGGTGACCCTTTTGCTGGATTTGGAGGCTTTGGCGGTTTCGGAGGTCAAAGGAGTTTGATGTCTAGTTTTTTTGAGGGAAGAGATCCTTTCGATGATCCTTTCTTCACCCAACCCTTTGGAGGCATGCAACCTAGCTTCTTCGGTGGACATCCTTTTCCAAATATGCATCCTTTTCCAAATATGCATCCTTTTCCGAACATGCATCCTCCTGGATTTCTTGAGCAGCAAGCTCCGGAACCCAAAAGATCGAGGGGACCTGTAATAGAGGAACTGGATTCTGATGATGAGAAAGAAGCCACAGATAAAGGAAAGATTGAAAATCCTAGGAAGCATGGTAGGCAGGGCAATCCTTTCGTTGAGGATCCAGATGATGAAGTTAAAGGTGAAGTTCAAGTTGTCTTTTTAGGGTTAATTATGAATAACTAACACTAACCCTCACTAATGTCCATGAACACATAACTAGTCTAAGGAATTTTGCACGACCCTAACTAACTTTGTGTTTTGTTACCCCATTCCGTCAATTAGTTTTAACGGAATATTCACTATTTCAAATTTTCAATCACATGCCTTGCATGTGAGCACTCATTGCACGAAAATCCGATTTTACCCTTCATATATTTCTTTTTAACTAGTTTCTCTCTAAAAAAATTTCTTCTCATTCATCAACTAATTGTACGGAAATCTTAGTTTTTGTTCTCATTGGGGGTATGAGTTGAAGATTTAAGAGCATACAAGGGTTAGAATAGTCTTTTACTGTAAGGGAGTTAATAAGGCTAGTTCAGTGTCGGGCAATAATATATGTTAAAAATTCATAATTATCACTTATAATAGTAATTATTATTTGCTGTCATAATTATTACATCCGTTTCAAAATAAGTGTCCTATCATTTCAAGATAAAAATGCACTTGGCTTTTCAATAATGCCACTTTATATTTCCAAGTACGTTGTCTATTTCTAATACTAGTAATAATTAATGAGTACATAGAACAGTTACATGACTTCTTAATTTGTATATACTTCTCCAACTATACGTTACTTCTTAATTTGTATATACTTCTCTCAACTAAAACCGTCATTTGTTTTTTCTTTCAACTGCAGAGAGAAAGAGCAAGCAGTTGCATAAGTTGAATGTGTATAACGAGCCAAGTAACTCTATGTTACAGCCTCAAACTGGCAGCTTTTCTTTTCAGAGCTCAACTGTCACCTATGGTGGTGCAAATGGAGCATATTACACATCTTCCACTACAAGGAGGATGGGGAGTGATGGGGTGAGTGCACTTTAAACTTTAAAAATCAAGTTGGGTTTTTTGTATATTGGTTGGTTCCTATTCTCATGTTTCTTGGAACAGGTGACATTTGAAGAAAGCAAAGAAGCTGATACTGCCACACGGAAAGCAACTCACAGGGTTTCTCGGGGAATTCACAATAAGGTATCTTCAGTGTTGCTCAAGGAATGCTTGTCGTCATCTTGTCATTATTGCTTTGAATTAGAGTTGGCAATTTGAACCCGATCCCGCCGGCACCTGAGATCCAGCCTGCATTTTTGTGGGTTCAGGCTGCCCGAATAAGACCCAAATAATTTTTGGGCCTACACATTTTCCTTTATAAACCTGAAAGAAACTGCACCTTTTGCGGGTCGGGTTAGGTCCTTTCAACCTGAAACTCGCGTTTCCAGCTCTACCAGGACTGGTCCGATTTGTTAGTGTAGTCTGCGTGATGCACTTACGTGGAAAATGTACTCTGTAGGGTCACTCCTTAACAAGGAAACTTAGTTCAGATGGGAATGTGGAAACAATGCATACTCTGCACAATCTTGATGAGGGTACGTATGCATGGTAATATGTATGATGTTTGATTAAAATACTCTATACGCATATTTTCACGTTAATAACTTAATGCCCCATACTGGTTTCCAGATGAGCTTCCCGTCTTTGAAGCTACTTGGAAAGGAAAAAATTTGCCTGGATGCATGGGAAGTTCTGATGGTAAGTGACTTTGGCTCTAAAGTAATGTTCGTATTCCCAATAAGTAATGGAGACTTGTAAATTTGGTGCCGCATTGATGGTATGCCAAATATTGACCTCATAACAAAAAAACAACATGGTCTTTTGTTGCTATTTTGGCTTGCATATGTAGATGGATTAATTAATTTTTAAAATGATCCCTTTCGTATCCGATTTGTGTCAAATTGGTCCCCTATTTGATTTTTGTTCCAATTTCGTCATTTGAGTGTCCATTTTGTGCCAATTTAGTCTCCTTAGTATTCACTTTTGTTTCAAACGGCCCCTTTAGTATCTATTTTGTTCTAAGATGGTCACCCTATCATGTGTGTATTGGCAGAAAATAGATTCTATGGAGGCTAAAATGGAACAAAAATTAAATTGGGGACCAATTTATCACAAAGTAGATACTTGGGGAGTAATTTGGAACAAAAATCAAATCAGGGATCAATCTTGGCTTAATTTGTATTTCAAATTGAATTTGTAAAGACAAATCTGGGGTTTGGATCAGATTTCGGATTTTAGTGTAAAATGTGTTGATTTTTGTGGATTTGCTCGATCCGGCCCGATCCGATTCGTCAGTATTTTTGTTGGATAAATCCGATCTGGAAATTGTTCGGATCAGATCGTTTTTGGCTCTACTGTTAAGTGCCTAAACTAGCCACTTGTTTGGATGATTTATACATGATTGTTGAACTAGCGTCCTAATTTTAGCTACCTTTGACGTGAATTCGGGTATATAGGTGCTAACAGAATCGAACAACGAAGGCAAGGTAGCCAAGGAGGCTGGGCACTTCCTCCAGCTGAGAACCCTCAGCACTCTGCGAGGGTGATGCCGGATGGCAAAAACAAGGCTGCAACGTCTTCGCTCTCGCAGCCCTCGGGGAAGACGACATCAGACGGCAAAGGAAGGAGTGGATATTATTCACAGGGAAGGCCATGAGAGTTGAAATAGGAGACATGAGGAGAGTGCTGGACTTGTCCCCTTTGTATGCTCTCATTTATGGTTTTGGCTCTGTAGTCAAGAGTCAAGACCTCTCTAATTAAGGTTGGTGTTGGCAGTGAACTCATTGACTGAGACTATTGTTGTAAGTTTTTATTGCATATCAATATGGTCTATATGATGTTAACTCGTAGAGTTTCCTTTTCGATATATGGAGTTGGGAAATGTGTTGGCACGGGACGAGAGCTGACAGTCAAGTTTTGTTTTGGTTTCGGGTTGAGTATACCCAACCTTAGTGGCGGAGTTGAGGGCAGCCTGGATATGCAGTTGTCTATGCCATTCTCAGAACTCTACTACTTATGAAGTAAATTCTTGATATTTTCGATGAACATTTTAGTTCTTAGGTCTCGTGTTTGGGGGTTGCCCACTCCCATTCAAGGTCTTGGCTCCGCTGAAATTGCAAATAATAGGTGTCGATTTTTGGTAACAACCTCATGTATAATTTTATCGTTTTACCATGCTAGGCTAAAAAGGTTAGAGAAAATGCTTTCTCAATTTTTGCACAAAATGAAGTGTAAACTTATGTGCCGTATAGACATTATAAATTTTTAGTTTAAAATTAAGTTTACACGAATAGCAACATGAAATATATTATCACTCTTTCGTCTAAGCACAAAAAATAATGTGCTTAGATACTATTTGATCTAACTCAACATAATTATATCATCTAAATTCCACATTGTCACTATATGCACGACAATAATGTTACTTTGGATCAAATTTTGATCGACATTTTTACAGATTTGCGTTGCATAATGGATATCCATTTACAAGTTTTCAAACTTGGCAAATTCACACATTATATATACAATATTTTCTGGTTGATTTTAGATTATGTCTATTAAGTTCAAACTGTACCGATTTTAACACAAATGGTCAGCTTAACACGCAAGAATAAGATAATGAGATTGAGTTATGTCTTTCAAATACAATCTATACCAACCTTAAATTCAAAAAGTCAGCTTTACACGTTCGATTACAATCATGTTAAATACAAAACAAAATGAAAAAAACGCTTAACTCGTGTTGTGTTTCTATCGAGTCACTTTGAATTCTTGAAAAATAGGATATTACCCTTCAGGGTCCACACAAAAACCTAAGATTTCAGAATTTGGTCAAGAAATAAAACCGTTGGGAGAAAGTGCTGTTCCAGTTTCTCATAATAGATTAGGGTTTGATACCAAAACTCCAACGAACTCAAGAAATGGCGGTAATCAGAGCGACCTTGATCACCATTCTCAATCAAATCATCCACAGTCCATCTCCGACCTCTTCGATATCAACGCTCCGTGCCTTTCCTCCGGCGATTCTTCATGTTTCTGCGGCGATCCGATTGCCACGACGCCGTATTAGTTTCACCGGAATCCGGTGCGCCGCCTCCAGTTCCGGCGACGATAATAAGGTCTCGTCTCGGTTTACTCATGTTCAGCAGCTAATGCAGGAAGCAGAGGATCGAGCTCGATCTGTTGATACAGGGCCTATTCCTCAGATCACTTTAGGTAGTTGTTGCTTCGTAATATTAATATTCACTTTTTGGTTACTGAGAAAATGTGTGAGAAAGTTTTTGCGTCGTCGGTTTTGTGTGTGTAGCTTTGCACGTGCTTGCCTATTTTGTTGCTGAGAAAATGTCTGAAAAAGACAATATGTGTTCCTGTTTGGTAACTTGCTAGCGAGAAAATTTGTGAGAAAGCTAATATGTCATTGATTTTGTGTGTAGCTTAACGTGTGATTGCTGTTTGGTTACTGAGAAAATGTCGGAGAAAGTTTATATGTGTGTGATTTAGCACTTCCTCATATTGCTTCACACGCCCTGTTTGGTTAGTGTGAAATTGTCTGATCAAACTAATATGTCATTGATTTTGTGTGTGGAGCTTCACACGTGCTTGCTATTTGGCTACTGAGAAAGTTCACGTGTATGTGATTTATCACTTCCCAACATAAATTCACACCGATGTTACCTCTTTGGTTACTGAGAAAAATGAGTGAGAAAACTAATATGTCATTGATTTTGTGTGTTGAGCTTCACATGTGTGGTTCATCACTTCCTGATATAGTTTCATACCATGCTTCTTGCCTGTTTGGATCTGTGCGAGTTAACACTTCCTAATATAGCTTCTCACTGTGCTTGCCTGTTTGGTTTCTGAGATAATTCCTGAGAAATCTAATATGTCTTCATGTTTTTTGTTTGTGTGCTTTTAGTTGTAAACCAAAAAATTAATGGTTAATGAACATTGAGATAGATAATTAGGTTAGGCAAGATAGGCTTATTCGTGTCGTGGAACGATGAACCTCAGGATATGGACTCAGAGCCTACGATATTCAGATGACATTAAGCTTCTCTGATGTTACTGTAGTCTGTAGTGTTTGGTTATAGATACAATTAAAATGGAAGTGAAAAAAAGCTGGTGTTTGCTTGTCTGGTTACTAAGTAAATTCCCAAGAAAGCTAATATGTCTTCATTTTGTGTGTGTGATTTTATTTGTAAACTGGGAAATTGATGGTTACTGAACTTTGAGATTTAGGTTAGATTAGGCTTATTCAAGTTCTGAAATGATGAACTTAAGGATATGAACTTACAGTTCCGGTTTTATTGTTGTTAAAAGCTAAAAAAAATGTACCGAACTAGAAAATGGGAGGTTATACTTATATGTAGGGTTCTGTTGTCATGAATCAATTTTTACCGACTGCACCTGATTGATTTAGCTGATATTGAAGCTTCTCTGATGTCACTTTAATGTTCAATTACAGATACAATTCGACCAGAAGTGAAAAACAGCTACTGTTATAGTGTTTCATCAATGTGGTTTGATTTGGAGTTATGGACTACTTGACTCGATTAATTTTGGTGGTAGAGGACATAACTTTGAAACTGTATCTTTCCTGTTATCTTGTTGCGCAATAGATACTTTGATCTGCTTAGTTGACCCAGAACTTTTGTTAGACTCAACCAGATTAAGGTTGTCTTCTGTGAAATCTTAAGTTGTTCAAATATTAAGCCAGTTGATTTGATTATATATCTTCAAGGTGAGAAGCTGTATCTTTGTTTTAGCATTGTAATGAGATTCAATTAAATTTTAATATAATAAGGGTGATGAAACAAGCCTTTGTGGGTCCATCAATGGGGTTCCCTGTATCTCAAGCATATTTCATTCTACACGTCCCCTTATATGAAGCACAGCACTTTGTACATGTTGCTTCTGAAGTATTGTGTTGAAGCTAGGCTTGGTAGTCAAATGTGTTGTTGTCCGAGTAGTTTTGTTAACTGCCCTAGGGTAAGTTCAACACAAATAATGAATGTGTTTGATATTGTTTTACTGTTTTTTGGTTTCTTTTCTTTCTTATAGATTCCTTTCATATTTAGAAACTAATATTGATCAGTATCGTGCAAATATGTCAAAATCCTTAGTGAAGGATAACCCATTCTTGGATGATTTTAACTGCTCGTTGTTCACTTTTTTTTTTATAAATTTATTTATTAAATTCTGTTTTCCCTCAGACCATGTTAGCGTGAGTTTTGCAAGGAGTGGTGGGGCTGGAGGCCAGAATGTCAATAAAGGTCTCTTTCTTTCATCTTCATGACTGACTTCTATCTGTAGTTCGTCTTTTTCTTTTTTCTCGTATTCTTTTTAAAATTGGGATATGATGCTTACAGTAGTCTGTGTTTGTACTGATTATACAGTGAACACCAAAGTGGATATGCGCTTCAATGTAATGAATGCATGTTGGCTAAGTGACCATATCAGGAAGAGGATCATCCAAATGGTTTGTCATTCCAATTTCTTATGCACACTTTCAAAAGAGTAATGTACCACATCTTGTATGAAATGATGTCTCAACTTATGTTATGTGACACATCAATTAATTTACCGACTGCTTGGCCAAATCACAATGCACCAAGTGCACAATTGTTCTATAAACCAGCTGCTCCGCGCCAAAAATTAACGAGGGTTGTGGTATCTTATATGTCGGGTTTTTATTGTTCTGAAATTTAAACTTAATTTTACATCACGAAAATAAGAAATAGAACTGCTACATAGATTGTCACATCACTTTTCAAGAAGTCTATATGGAATTTTTTTTAAGGATGGGACCATTTTTGTACCTAAAATGTAAACTATGGATCCAACAATAAGTCATGGAAGAGTGTATAGTATATACAGGCTAAGCATTATGTATTTAGAAGATGATGACATTATATACCTTTTCTTCTATGGTCTGCTTCGTCAAAACTATGTGGCATTGCTTTACCTTTTCTGCATGATTTGTTGAAGTTTTGTGGCTATAAACAGGAAAAGAATCGAATAAACAAGGAAGGAGAGCTTGTGATTTCTTCTACGAGGACCAGAACACAGAAGTTAGTCTCTTCCCTCTTCTCTCTCTCTCTCTTATGCTTAATTGTTACCAAATGAATAAGTTTTGTTCTACCATTCATCTTCAGGGGTAACATTGAAGATGCTCTAGAGAAATTACAGGTACTTTCAATTTCATTTGCGGAAATTATTGCTTCCCATCATCCGATCTACCCTTGTGCTTTCTACTACCTCTGTTTCTGAATAAGTGACATTTTTTCAATGTAATAATGCACCATACTTTTCAATTATACCCATTTTATCATTTCCAAGTTAGTTAATGGATACTACTAATATATATTTCCAACAAGAAAAAAAAAAAAAGAGAAACGGAGGTAGTATTAGTTGGTCATTTTCACTTGATTTAGTAATTTGTATGAAATGACACTTACTTAGGAGGTAGTACCATTCAAAAAAAAAGAAAAAGAAAAAGAAATGGAGGTAGTATTATGATTTCGGGTTTATTTCCAAAACGACCATGAAACCATGCCTACCATGTCATCAGCTCCCAGATAATAGTACAAATCTCCGCTGCCCCGCCGCTATGGTTGTTTCCGGGATAATATACTCATAGCTTATTTCTATCTCGATTTTCTGTTTAATTTTAAGTGAACCAAACAGGCAATCATTGATGCTGCTGCTTATGTCCCACCGCCTCCTTCGGAAGAGCAAAAAAAGAAAATTGCAAAGATGTAAGTGCTAAACACCACTGTGTTATCTAAAGCATTTGTGCTGGTTTATTTGTATTTGCAGTTCAAAGCTTACTTGATTTTTTGCTGTATTCCTTCTGGTACCGTTTGGATTTGAACTTATGTTCAGGAATGAGAATAATACCTGGCAATGCGGGCGGGCCAAAAACGCGTGTTTTCATTGGGGAAGTCTCGCCACTTAGTGAGAAAGGGTAGGGCCGATAAAAAGTTGCAAAATACAAATGCATGATTTTTTGGCCCGGCCCGCATTAGGCTCGCGGGCCAAATTGCAAGGTCTAATGAGAATAAAGATTCAGAATGAGATTTTCATTGTTTATGCTTGGATTATAATTTTTCAGTCATGAAAATGACTCTAAAATGGGAATCTCATTTCCGTTCTCATTCTTGATTCGCATTCTCATTTGTGAATTTCGAAGGACTCTACATTGTTATTTATATCGTATCCTTATTGTTGAAGGGCTGCTCTTGCGGAGGAAAAACGCCTTCTAGCCAAAAAGGCGCTTTCACAGAAAAAGGCGTCCAGAAGAACTAGGTGGGACTAATGCATCATTTAGTATACAAAACTGTAATATGATCATCAAACACGTAAGTTACACTATTCCACTTGTGATTGTTGACTACAAGTTATATTGTCACTCGCTCTCATAAATTTGTTTTCATGTCGTAGACTTGAAGAAGAGAAACTCCATTTTGTTTTGGTACGCTCTCCGCAGATTTGTCAGGTGAGTGTATCATATTGTCGAGAAGAGTCCCTCATCGCTCAGTTTTGAATGTACTATAAATTGATTGGTCAATGTATTCATATTTTTCATCCCCCTCATTGCTCGGTTTTAAAGAGTGCTCGTTATTGTCGGGAGTTAGTTAAACACTATCCTCTGAAAGGATAAGTTGAAAAATATTAAACAGTACACTTTTTGTGTCGAAAGCTTGAAGTTGTGCAACTTAATTAATCTCACAGTTCACTCATTTGTCATTTATGTAAATTTTAATGATAAGTTAGGATTTGTACTTTCTTTCTTATAGTTTCACATGCTGGTGTTGTAAATTTGTAATGAATTCAAGGAGTACTAATTTACTCGGTTTGATGAGATAGTGAGATACTATTAACGGAAAGAAAAAAAAAAGAATCAATTTGATCTTGAACTTGAAATAAAACGCAACGTTTTGCGTTAGTAAAGATTTGCTGACATGACTACTATTATGAGTTGACAAGGTGACGAGTTGATGTGAGAAACAAAACTATTTAACTTTCTATTTACATTGAGATTGTTCATAAGCAAAATGTCGAAAAAAATTTACAAATGTGTTTTATAGCAAAAAAGACATAAATTTTCCTATATACAAAAAACACCATAATCTTTTTTAATCATCTCTAATTGATCTGTGATACCATTTTTCTAATAACATGCTCTTCTCCTGAGTGCTGATCCACATGCTTGACCCATTTCTTCTCACCCGAGCCCTTATCCGAACCCGACCCGCTTGTGGCCACATGGGCTATATCCAGCCCCTGCCCGACCGGCAAAAACACCGATCGC
>JAYMSZ010000574.1:0-18757 GCA_036897665.1 Pelargonium citronellum
GAGCGATCAAGTTAAATAAACCACTTGTCTTACTGATTGTTTGTCAGTGTGTAACAATATGACAGTGCAAAAACCACACTGATACGATTAAAAGGTTGTGTTTTCAAAATAAATTGACAGAAATGAAATGAGAACTAAACCTCTTCAGGAACTGGTTTCAAGTTTTCGTTTATGTATCCCACAGAAGGAGGTATCAATGCCCTTCTCTTTCCTGAAAACAAAGTCATTACAAGTTCAAGAAAGCGAGCAGAGTTGATAGCTAAATGAAGTTAATTAAAACCACGAGGAATAGAGAATTGTTATCGAAGCGTTGGAACAAACCTCCAGTCCTCATTCCAGTCAAGACCTCCTTCAAGCCCTATATAATCTGTCAGATTTAGCAACTTACAAAATCAGGCACACTATGATCAAACCCGAAAACCAATACTGATAGAAAAATGGCAATTCTAACTACGAAGTACAAATAATTGATTTAAAAAGAAAAAGGAAGAGAACAATAACCTGATTTTCATCCAAACGTAGTATAACGGGTGTGCTTTCTCCACTGAATTGATCCACAGTGCTGCATCGGAACATAGTATGGAACTAGCTAGAGAATGTAATATAGAGTTGCAAAGATCTAAGTCATCTAACTAGTACTTAAACTATTACGTTTTGGAAGCAATCATAATCGTTGAGACACTGCAAGATCATTACTATGTACCAAGGAATCAAATAGTTACTACTACTAGTAATTGTTTCATAACAATTACCTGTGAACAAAGTTTCCATTGGAGCGCCGGCATACATAATTAAATTCAACCAGATCTCCTTCATGAGCTTTGGTTCCTTCCTCTTCAATGATGTCGTCTATACAAGAAATACAAACTTTCTACATAAAACAGTCTTGGCATATTCGCCTTGAGCAGGTTAACGGCTATAGTTCATGCAACTTCAATAGTCAAAAGTCACCCATGACCAAAAATGAAGCGGATAATTTTAAATCAAATATTTGCCAGCAAAACCAAGCATATGATCTACATGCGACGATATTGTGATTTGACCAACTTATCAATGAGATAATTAATGTGTTATCTCTCATTGTTTGACACATCAGTACAAACATTTTTTACAAAATTTGAAACATATAGATTTTAATATTTCGTATGTGAGGGTAGTTAGATGATGATTAACTAATCACAACTTGAGCACATATTGCTAATAATATACGCAATCATCAAATTAAATCATATATGATAATGTGAGTCATTGTTAAATATTATATGTACATACATTGTCGTTTGCCAATCTTCTACGACAAACACTGAGTAAACACTACCAAACCAAAATTAGACCGTACTTGTTTTGAACTCGCACTTCTTCTACACACCAAAACTATGGCCGATTCTTTCTTGCCTTACACTGTTGAGAAAATCATGGGAAAAATTATCTTCCTTGCTGCCCAAGAATTATGGTTGGCTTGGGGTCTCGAAAAAGATCTCAAAAGCCTAGAGACATCCTTGTCCAGCATCAAAGCCGTCATCTTGGACGCCCAGGAACAGCGCACCACCAACCACAAGCTCGGCCTCTGGCTCCGACACCTCAAACATGTCTTGTACGATGCTGAGGACGTGCTCGATGATTTTGCTTATCAAGTTTTGCGGAACCAAGTTCTCAGAGCTCATGGTACCATCATCAGAAAGGTACTCCGTTTTTCCACCACCACCTCTAATCCCATGGTTTATCGTCTTAGAATCGGGCATAGAATCAAGTGTATTAGGCGGAGTCTAGACAAGATTGATGCTAACAAAAATGAATTCAACCTTGCTTCAAACTTGCAAGCTGAGACCGGCCATGCCGGCAGGTTCAGGGAGAGGGAAATGACCCACTCCTTTGTCAATGAGTCTGATATTATCGGAAGAAATGGCGACAAAAATGTCATTGTGAAATTTCTGATGGACTCTCGTGGGTACGGAGAGAATGTTTCTGTAATTCCTATTGTTGGAATTGGGGGTCTCGGAAAGACTGCTCTTGCTAAATTGGTTTTCAATGATAAAAGGGTTGTCAGTCATTTTGGTCCAAGAGTGTGGGTGTGTTTGGGAGATATGAAGGAGTTTAGTATCAACCAAGTGATGGAAAATATTGTCAAATCTCTTACTCGAGAAAAGACGGTCGATACTTCAAATCCTGAGCACATGCAAATAGTCATCCAAAATATTTTGCAAAATAGAAGATTTTTACTTATCTTGGATGATACGTGGGATGCAAATCGTTCTAGTTGGTTGGAATTCAAGGCACTGTTGGGATGTGGTGGGGAAGGAAGCAAAATTGTAGTAACTACTCGCATCAATTCTGTTGCTTCGTGTGTGGGCACTATTTCTCCGTATAACTTAAAGGGCCTTCCTCATAATAAATGTGTTTTGTTATTCAAGAAATTAGCATTTGCCAATGAAGAAGAAGTTGATCAACAACTCATGATAATCGGGGACGAAATAGTGAGAAAATGTAAATGTGTTCCTTTAGCTGTGATAAGCTTAGCGAACTTGTTGTTCTTACATTCGGAGAAAGATAAATGGTTGTCTGTAAAAGACAGTAGAATATGGCAAATTGTGGAAGCTCAAAATGATATATTACCTGTACTAAGATTTAGTTATGATCTTTTGTCTTCTCAGTTGAAACAGTGTTTTGTCTATTGTTCGATTTTCCCGGAAGATTATGAGTTCAGCGATGTTTCACTGATCTCATTTTGGATGGCACACGGACTCCTTAAGTCACGAAACAGCGAGGAAGGAGGTCAAGAGGTTTTTTCACTCCAACCTGAATTTGTTGGCAAACAATATATCAAAGAATTACTTTCTCGAGGTTTCTTTCAAGATTTTTGCGAGAATTCATATAGTTGGAGTTTCAAAATGCATGATTTGGTGCGCGAATTTGCTTGTTCGCTGGGAGAAGAGGAGTTTGCAGTGATAAAAGTTCAAGACAAAAATATTGGTGAAAATGTTCGGCATGGATGGTTTGAAGTGCAAGAATTTTATGCAGATTCGAGTAATGCTGTTCAATCTGTACTTGTTCCAGAACATGGTTTCTGGGGCACTATTACATTTGCCAAGGCATGTATCACCAAATTTAAGCACTTAAAGGTGTTATGTTTAGCAAATTCTGAGTTCGAAGAGTTGCCAAATTCTATAGGAGCTCTAAAACATTTGAGGTCTCTTGATCTAAGTAGATGCAGAAGACTGAAGAAACTTCCAAACTCCTTGTACAAACTGCATAACTTGCAAACTCTAGTTCTCTTGTGGTGCACACAACTGGTGTTGCCTAGCAGAATAGGAGAGCTTGTCCATCTCAGAAGGTTGGAGATAACCACCCTCCAGAAGCATTTGTCCGACATGAACGGACTTGAATGCCTCGCTGCCCTTCAGATTTTGCATTTCACTTGTCCGCTACTTGAAGTTGTATTTGAAGGGACGCGAGTACACCTCCTGACATCCCTCCGAACATTGATTTTTCATGAATGTTATAGTTTGTACTCTTTGTTTCAGTTGTCAACTGGTATAAACTACTCCTTACCAGCTTTGGAGACTCTATACATAGGCTATTGTGGAAATCTTGACCTCAATTTGACGGATCAACAACATGATGATGCAGCTATAGCCTCACAGTATTTCCAGATGCCCCGCCTCAGAAAGTTGATTTTTGAAGGATTACCACAGTTGGAGGATGCTGGTACGAACCATTATTCAAACACCTCAGTTAAATAAAGATCTGTCAGTCTCTTCTCGTCACTCGAATTATGTAATTGGCTTTCAGTCTCCTATTGATTTTCTATCACTATAATGTTCCAGATAGTTGGCCTCAGTGGATTCAGGGATGTGCTAACACACTAGAGTACTTGGAAATAAAACGCTGTGAGAACATCACGGTTCTGCCAGAGTGGCTGCCCAATCTCATCTCTCTCCGAACACTCAAGTTGCATAGCTGCTCTTTATTGGGGTCTTTGCCAAAAGGGATGGAACGTCTCGTTGCACTCAAGGAACTGGAGATTGTAGCTTGCCAAGAGTTGAGTGAAAGATGTGACAGGAAAAGAGGAGGAGAGGATTGGCTAAAGATTGCTCATGTCCCCAGCATTAGTCTATTGCGAGAAGCTAGAAGGTGCTAAGCTAGATTGAGGTAATTAGTTGATATTCTCTTGATAGTGTTCTTTTCTAGTAGTATATAGTTGCTACGTAAGCTCATCATCTACACTACTTTTGGTTTATGATTGTTTGGTGCATGCAGAGCTTTCATATATGGATTGGTGAAACACTGATGGCCAACGGAAATTTCGCCATATGCAGTTCAGTTCAGTTCAGAGTCTCACTAGTAATGTCCTATTTTGATCATTTCTTGTTACAGTATGATCAAACGCGCTCTTTTCTATACAGTTATTGAAATTACCCTGGGAATTCATGAACTATTTGTAATATAATTTTCATGTAATATGTAATATAATTAGTGAATGATAGAACAAAAGTAAAGATAACACTGGTTCAAAAATAAATAAACTGATCATAATACTTTTAAGAGTTGCACCTCAAATATTAAAGGCTCGCTTGCATGAGACAAAAGGCTTCTTCGCGGACCAAACTGCAAAAAGAACAGAGTGATCAATATCGGCTTCTATACAGTATATACTACAAACAACAAAGTGACAGTAAGTGACACATTGATAGTGCAAAAACCACTGATCAAACTAAAAAGTTGTGTTTTAAAAATAAGTTGACAGAAATGAAATGAAAACTAAACCTCTTCAGGAACTGGTTTCAAGTTTTCGTTTATGTATCCCACAGAAGGGGGTATCAATGCCCTTCTCTTTCCTGAAAACAAAGTCATTAAAAGTTAAAGAAATTGGACAAATTTGATAGCTAAATGAAGGAAGCCATGAGGATTTACAATCACCTTATAAATTATTTGTACAAATAATATCATTTCTTGCATTTTTTTTCTTGCTATCTAAACCATAATTTCTAGTCATTTGTTAAGGATGTTGAAGAGATGCATATACAATTATAGATATCTGTAAGACATGGTAGATTTACCAACTTGATCGTACAAAAGAGCATCACAGGTCATAAATGCAAATGAATTCGGAGTAATAGATAAAGCCAGATATATACGCTACAAAGCAGAACAAAGCAAGGATAAAAGATGCAATATACTTGAGAATTCAAAGGCAACTTTGATCATTCAATTCAGAGAGTGGGAAGAATGAATGGAAATCAAAGCGTTGGAACAAACCTCCAGCCCTCATTCCAGTCAAGACCTCCTTCAGGCCCTTTATAATCTGTCAAAATTAGCAACTTAAAAAATCAGGCATACTATAAATAGATAGAAAAGGGAAATTGTAACTTCTAAGTACAAATATTTGATTTTCGAAAAAAAAAAACAATAACCTGGTTTTCATCCAAAGGTAGTATAACGGGTGTGCTTTCTCCACTGAATTGATCCACAGTGCTGCATCAGAACATAGTGTGAATTAGAGAATGTAATAGTGTTGCAAAGATCTAGTTAGGACTGAAACTCTTACTTTTTGGAAGCAAGCATAATCGTTGAGACACTGCAAGACTACTATGAAGGAATCAAAATAGTTACTACTAGTAATTGTTTCATAACAATTACCTGTGAACAAAGTATCCATTGGAGCGCCGGCATACATAATTAAATTCAACCAGATCTCCTTCATGAGCTTCAGTTCCTTCCCCTTCAATAATGTCTATACAAGAAATACAAAAAATTGTCACTTTCCACATAAAACAATCATGTCATATTCTCCTTGAGCAGGTTAACGGCTATAGTTCATGCAACTTCAATAGTCAAAAGTCGCTCATGATCGAGAATGAGGCAGTTAATTTTAAATCAAATATTTGGCAGCAAAACCAGATAATTTCTTTAAGCATATGCACAAGAACTGCTAAGAAATTGGTTAAAACAACAATGAGTACAGTTGGCCAAGTGGAAATTGATCTATTACACGCTATACAAACACAGTGTAGGTTCTAATAAAGAAAGTTGTTCACCTAAACAAGCAGACACTAAGAAGTTTAATTTCTTTCTAACAGATCATCACGTCGAGTTAAGATATGATACCTTGTATTCTCACCCCGCTTGGAAGCTTCAAGGTCCTGAGTGCTTCAAATCCCAAATAACGATCACATAAGAGAACAGATCAGCATCTTTTCAAACCTTTCTTGCTTCCAAGCATACGTGAGAATAAGAAATATAAGAATGTAATAAACAGGCATACAACATTTTACCGAATGACTTCAGGTTCTTTCATCTCTGGCATTGGTGCAGCGGAAACAGGAGAAGCATTTAGTAAGATTGGACCAAATCCAATGAAGTGCAAAAGAAGCCTCCGCGGCATTCTTTTGATGGATAGTGAAGGGAATTTGTCATGCAAGTTCCTGGCCATAGTCCTCTTGGGTTGCTTAGTATCCAAACAACTGTTTCATGCATACAACATAGTCAACGAACGCAATTCCAACAATATGCATACAAAGCTGAAATCAGAATACAGAAGCTTCAAAAGTGTTTCATGTAGGAACACAACAATCAATTTTGTCGGTCAGTAGAAACTCCTGAGTCGTGGCGCAAAAGAAACCTCCAAATTATATTTATAAAATACACAATTCACAGAACAACTATTGCTTCCATTCATCTTGGAACTAAAAAGGCTGTGATCTTATTGATTTCTATACTCTACAGAATGCAACTTTGTTTGCACCACCTAGTTCAGTTTCAATCCCTAACTTAAATATTTCACAATCTCAACTATACAACACTAGAGCTAAATTCCAATAATAAACCCAAGTTTCAAATCACTGAAGTATAGTTGGAAATACTAAAACTGTAGAACAGTTTAACTTCTTTGGTCCTGATTCGTCTACAATCTGCTAACCCACAAATTACAATTTGCTGTTGATTTGATTTACTGGTTTGTGAACATTTATGGGTTCTCTTTTGATAATGATTGTTGAGTGGCCATAAGAGACAGTCCAGTGGCAAGTGTGTTGCAGAATACATAATCAAAATGTGTGTGTTGTAGTTAGTAATTAGCAAAAGATGAAAAGAAAGAAAAAAATGGAAGTGGGTACCTTGGAAATCTGAAAGGAGTGTGATGGAGTTGAAGTGACAGAGCTTCCATTATCAGAATGCAAGAATCAGAATCAGAGGCAGAGGAGTAATTGCTTGTATGCTGTAGCTGTGGAGGAAGCCTAAGAGGTTGAGACTTTTAATTGCATATAGAGGTTGTGTGTACAACACGTGGATAATCAATAAAATGATGCTGGATTCGAACTCGCGGGCAACCGAAATTCAATTTGACTTCAAACCGATTTGATCAAGTCAATTTTTGGATTGAATTTATTGCACAAAAATACGGATTAGGTTGGATAAATTTGTTTATTTTGCACTAGAGATCCAAAATTTATTTAGTACAAATATAATCTGAACAACTTTTATAAAATGAATTTTCAACCTCTTACACTTTTGGTAGAGGGGTATTTATACTCACGGAGTAGAGGCATATAAAATATGGTATTACGTGATCGGTTAATATTAATGATGTCTTTAAGGTCATAATGATGTCATGTTAAGGTCACAATGATAATGTGACAACGGTGTGACCAAGACAATGTAACATGATGTCATCATATAAGGTAGCAATGACGTCTTTGCTCATTGAGACTTAAGTATGGTCCCAGAGGTTTGTAAAAGTTTAGATACTCAAAAATACCGATTCTTTAAAGTATTCATTTGTAAAAGATGTATACCATATAACACGCGTATGTAGTTTCTTATAATCTAAATCTAAATCCTGCTGAAATGTGAAATAATCTTTGGATTATTTATCAATTAAAAATTTCGGTCTAAACCATGAGGTTTCTGAGCATGTCCGCAAACTCATAGTTGACGCATTTAAGCCAATTTTAACATACTCAGACTAATCTCTATGTGAGGATAAATCACAGTTAAATCTCATCCTTCTTCTAAAAAATGTATTGAACGGGGATCGAACGTAAACGTTCTGCACGTAATGGGAGAATTAACAAAAGAAGATACCAAAGCCGTAATTGGAATAAAGGAAAGTAGCCAACTTTTATAGGATCCCTTACTTCCTATTCCAGTAAGGAACTATCAAATCACCATATCCCGGTTACAGACAGAACGGCCCCGTTTCCAATCACCACCATTCTATTTCACTTTCGTTTGATTTTATTTTTATCACGTTACCCGCAGGGGACCTAGCTACCTCACAAACCAATCAAACCGACTTATCCTTCTAATGGTCAAACAAAAATATCCACGTGGCGAGCAAGAAACACTATTCGAACCCGACGTGACCTTGTACCTTATCAGACCCAACTAGCTTTTCCGAGAAATTGTGAAGTATTTATCTCCTAGGAATTTATGGGGCAATAGAAGGATCTAGAAACCCTAGCAAACCCCTTATATAAACTCTCCTTCTTCTTCTCCTCTGTAAACGTCCTCCATCTCTCACTGATTCACGCTCTTTCTTCGCTAACTCTATATTCTCTCTACGCTTCGTTCGTTTCGTCAGAAGTCGAAATTAATGGCGGACACCGAGACGTTTGCCTTCCAGGCAGAGATCAACCAGCTGCTGAGTCTGATCATCAACACCTTCTACAGCAACAAGGAGATCTTTCTCCGTGAGCTCATCAGCAATGCCTCCGATGTGCGTATCTCTACCTTTTCTTAATTGCTTCGTCTCCTCGATTGTTTTGATCTGTTGCATGTTTAATTTGTTAGCTGTTCTCAGCTTCTTTTTTGGTAGTGTTTGTTGTGTTCTTCTGGTGTATCGGATCCGCAATTCTTCATCTTTATGATTAGACTCTTTGAGAATTTGATGTCAATTTACTTGTTTAACTTTAATGGAGGGATTGGTTATTTGATTTCTTTGTTGCCTTTCATGTTATTTGATTTTGGTTCATATAACAGGGTAGTGTAGTTTTGAATTGGTCATTGAAGAGCTGAATTATGATTTAGTTAGCAACTTATATCTTGTTTAACTTTAATGGAGGGACTGGTTATTTGATTTCTTTGCTGCCTTTCATGTTATTTGATTTGGTTCATATAACTGGGTAGTGTAGTTTTGAATTGGTGATTGAAGAGCTGAATTATGATTTAGTTAGCAACTTATGTTTTGTTCATTACAGTTTATAGTTTGAAATCTTATCCTGAGACACTTTCTACTGTTGGATTCTGAACAGGCTCTGGACAAGATTAGGTTTGAGAGCTTGACAGACAAGAGCAAGCTTGATGGGCAACCTGAGCTCTTTATTCACATCATCCCTGATAAGACCAACAATTCCTTGACCATCATTGACAGTGGTGTAGGGATGACTAAGGCTGGTAAGTATTGAGTTTGGGATTTTATGTTTGTGTGATATTTGTATTTCTTTGATGTTCATTAGTTTGGATTTTGTACTTGTTATGGGTTTCTGAGTGTCAATGTTCTTTATTTTTAGATTTGGTGAACAACCTTGGTACTATTGCGAGGTCTGGAACCAAGGAATTCATGGAAGCCCTAGCTGCTGGTGCTGATGTTAGCATGATTGGACAGTTTGGAGTGGGGTTCTACTCAGCTTACCTTGTTGCTGAGAAGGTTATTGTGACCGCAAAGCACAATGATGATGAACAGTATGTCTGGGAGTCCCAGGCTGGGGGTTCATTCACTGTCACCAAGGACACCTCTGGTGAGGTTCTTGGCAGAGGTACAAAGATAACCCTTTACCTTAAGGAAGACCAGCTTGAGTATCTTGAGGAGCGCCGCCTGAAAGACCTTATCAAGAAGCACTCTGAGTTCATTAGCTACCCAATCTCCCTCTGGATTGAGAAAACTATTGAGAAGGAAATCTCTGATGATGAAGATGAGGAGGAGAAGAAGGAAGAGGAGGGCAAGGTAGAGGATGTTGATGAGGAAAAGGAGAAAGAAGAGAAGAAAAAGAAGAAGATTAAGGAAGTTTCCCATGAGTGGTCTTTGGTGAACAAGCAGAAGCCCATCTGGATGAGGAAGCCTGAAGAGATCACGAAGGAGGAGTATGCTGCATTCTACAAGAGCCTTACAAATGACTGGGAGGAGCACTTGAATGTGAAGCACTTCTCAGTTGAGGGTCAACTAGAGTTCAAGGCTATCCTATTCGTTCCCAAGAGGGCACCGTTTGATCTCTTTGACACAAGGAAGAAGCCTAACAACATCAAGCTTTATGTTCGCAGAGTCTTTATCATGGACAACTGCGAGGAGTTGATCCCTGAGTATCTTAGCTTTATCAAAGGTATTGTGGATTCTGAGGATCTTCCTCTCAATATTTCCAGAGAGATGTTACAGCAGAACAAGATCTTGAAGGTTATCCGAAAGAATTTGGTCAAGAAGTGCGTTGAGCTCTTCCAGGAGATTGCTGAGAACAAGGAGGATTACAACAAGTTCTACGAGGCCTTCTCTAAGAACCTCAAGCTCGGTATCCACGAGGACTCTCAGAACAGGACCAAGCTTGCTGAGCTACTCCGATACCACTCCACCAAGAGTGGCGAGGAGATGACCAGCTTGAAGGACTATGTGACCAGGATGAAGGAGGGCCAGAACGATATCTTCTACATCACTGGTGAGAGCAAGAAGGCAGTTGAGAACTCTCCATTCCTTGAGAAGCTCAAGAAGAAGGGTTATGAAGTTCTTTACATGGTTGATGCTATTGATGAGTATGCTATTGGGCAGTTGAAGGAATTCGAGGGTAAGAAGCTCGTGTCAGCCACCAAGGAAGGTTTGAAACTTGATGAGACTGAGGATGAGAAGAAGCAGCAGGAGGCTCTGAAGGAGAAGTTTGAGGGTCTGTGCAAGGTGATCAAGGATGTGTTGGGTGACAAGGTGGAGAAGGTTGTGGTATCTGACCGCGTTGTTGATTCCCCGTGCTGTTTGGTAACTGGTGAGTACGGGTGGACAGCCAACATGGAGAGGATCATGAAGGCCCAGGCGTTGAGGGACAGCAGCATGGCAGGGTACATGTCGAGCAAGAAGACAATGGAGATCAACCCAACGAACCCCATAATGGAGGAGCTGAGGAAGAGAGCTGATGCAGACAAAAACGACAAATCGGTCAAGGACCTTGTTCTCTTGCTCCACGAGACTGCACTCCTAACATCCGGATTCAGCCTCGACGACCCCAACACTTTCGGCAACAGGATCCATAGAATGCTGAAACTCGGGTTGAGCATAGATGAGGAAGCAGGAGAGGGTGATGCAGACATGCCCCCATTGGAGGATGCTGATGTGGATGCTGAAGGCAGCAAGATGGAGGAAGTTGATTAAGCTTTTTCTGCAGATATATGACAATAGTGTTAAATCTTAAGGTTTATTATTAGTCTCTCTTTTTTGGGTTTCTAGAGGTTGAGACTATGGGGATTTATTACTAATATTTTGGTAGTGGTTTGTGGTTTCAGAGTTTTTGGATGTTAATGATTATAATTTTCAGTTTTCAGTTCATCTCTGCTGGTTCAAACTATTGCTTCTCTTCTGTGTTTAACATTTATCCAAAATATCACCAAAACAAAACCGACAAAAGTAAAAACAGTTCCATTTAAAGTCTACCTAATATGTAGGTTGTATCCAGCATGACAAAATGTTTTCTTGTGTTGTAATAATCAGATACTAAAACATTCTGTTCCCACAATCTTGGAAACAGTATATTGTTCTCCATTTCAGCAGACTTGGCCACCACAGCAATGCTTGACACTGAACTCAAATACAGTGTATGCTTTCCCAAACTCTCCACCCTCTCCAACACATTTTACTCCCATTTAACTCCAAAACTTGAACCCATTTTCCCAATCTACCCACAAACAGTGACATTAGCTTTCCATCACATTCCACCAGGAAGTTACTGTCACATGAATTGCAACACGGACGAGGCGTAACCATATCGCCTTCGTTGTCTTCTACGTCAATCTCAATGTGCAAAACTCCCAAATTTCCATCCTGACCCAAAAAGTAAAATGCTCCTTTGTAGAGGAGCACTGGACCACAATCATTTACCCTAAAATCAGGACTACTCTCGCATTCATAGACATACCTTTCGTGTTTCCCCGTGCGAGTGTATATTAGTATTGCAATCCCATCTGTGTGATCAATGGAGACCCCAACAACCAAAGTTTCATAAGATTTAAGGTAAGAGAAACCAAATCTCTAACTTCCATCCCACCAAAGTGGCAAAACTGGTAACTTCTCAGTTTCTCCATCATTAGTTCTAGTCAAGGCCGAAAGATGCAAAAATACCTCTTTAAAGGTAACAAGATACTATTTGTTTGCACGTAAATTAAAATTTGCATATATCAATTTGTTGAGAGCGATGAATGTGCATTTTTGCTTTAGAAAATTAATATTTAGTCTTCCAACTACTTTTAAAATCACAATTTACCTTTATACTTTTTTACCGTTGGTCAAGAAAATATTAAGTTTATTTATATTTTATTTCAAAAATTTTGTACTCCTTAATCTCCATGAATATATAGAATCTGTATGCAAAATGCAGAACTAAATAAAACTTAAATTGCGGTTATGTTTTAGTAAATAATTGATTTTAGAACACTAAATATTGAGATATAATAGTTAAAGGATCATAGAATCAATAATAATTTTAAGGATAACATTAAAATCACGGAGGACGAAGTTTGGAGCTCAAGTGAGCTATCGACGGAGAAAATCCTCGCCATCGGTTGGGCTGGAGCAATGATCGTATGTCCGGCAACACTCCCTAATGAGGAGTTGACTAGAACTAATGATGGAGATTTTTTGATCCAAAGCATTAAAGCTCAAAAATTTATGCGACTTATTAAAAAGTAAGGAACAAAACGATGATTTCTTGTAAGTTCAAGAACTAATATGACTCCTTAGTCTTTTAATCTAAATGCGATGAATTTAGAGCGAACAAGTCGTGAAGGTTGGCATGTGCAACACAAATATTACTTTCTAGCTAAAAGTCAAAAGCATCAACGTCTGTATGTCTGTCACCACTTCATGTCTCTGTTGAAGATATGATAAAAACTATGTTTTTTTTAAGATAATATGCTAGAGCTTCTCATTAGATCAAGAAATCTCGAATAACAGCTTCACGAGCAGCCTCATTACTAGGCATACCATCCCAATAAGCTACCCCATCTATCTCTGCACTATCTCTAGCCAAAATATGAGCTACCCCATTACATTTACGAGAAACATAATAAAAACAAATAGAAGTAAAGTAACCAGATAAGTTTTGAGTGTCCTGATAAATAAGACCCAAGGCACTAGGAAAACCTTTCCCTCCGGTCTTGATAGAGTCGACAACCAACTTAGCATCCGACTCAATGATCATGTGAGTCCAATTCTTTGAAATAGCCCAAGATATTATAAACAATTTATTGTTAATGATCTAATCGATGTATATTTCATATATTTTTGTCTTATTATGCACTAATAACCCGTGCAACAAACATGCTCTTAAAGTAGTAATAATAAGATTTATTATTATTATTACTATTACAAATTCTCTAGACTTTGTCGGTGGCATGTTATAGCAATCAGCAAAGCAAGCAAGCCCTAAACGCCGTGCCTTCGAAAAAAAGCCCTAAACTAGCCGTTACCGCGAATTTTGACCGCGTCAAAACGACGCTACTCACAATTCAGCACCACCGCCTCATCCCATCCTTATATATACTACATCCTATACGATTCCAGTTCCTTGCTATTGTCTCTCTCCATCGTTAATCTCATCAGTGCGGTTTCGATATTTTGGAAATCAGTGTTTGAATTTCTGTGCCGTCGTTCGGGGGAGTCGATCGATCAATTACACAACGAATGTTCTGAATCTATAGTCTGAATTTTCATGCCCTTTGGGAGGTGAGTCTGCAAAACCCTAATTTTTTTTGTCAAGTTTGATGATCTGGTTTGTTCAATAATATAGTTCCGTGAGTGAAATTGGTCGAAATTGGATGGTGATTTTAGCTTTCCTTCTATTGTAAAGCCATATCGCTATCGGTGATTGTTTTTTTATGTATCTAATGAATGATTTTTGGGGGAGATTGTTGTTTTGATGGTATATGTTGTATTATTATCATCTGCTGATACTAATCTGGCCTGAAGTCATTGTTTGAGAGCCTAATGTGTAGTGTTTGAATTTACTAATACGTGTGTTTTCTAGTTGTATGCCTCTAATCGTAATTAAAGATTTCGATTTTGATTTTTGAATTGAGATGATAACCATAGTTGGATAGGATGGTGATCAAAGGGTCTTAAGTGGCCTGTTTTCATACCCTGGAATTTTCTATTGACCTGACTGGCCTGGCCTTTCTACACTGATGTTTTCTAGGAGGTGTCTTGCAGCTTATAGTTTTCTGTTTAGCTCGTTTCACACGGCCTTTTGATGTTGCTTGTGTACCTTATCAACCGTTGCTTTGCGTGACCTAAGTTTCTGTCTTCAATATCATGAATCGAGAGATACTTTGATTTTTGGCAGATTGTTTGGTTGGATACTTGGATCAATAATATGCCTCCGTAGTTGAAATTTGTACTACTATCGATGAATGTTTCTTTTTGGGGGATTGTTGTTTTGATGGTATATGTTGTATTATTATGGTTGGATGCTAGAGGAATGAAAATTGATCATCTGCTGATACTAATCTGGCCTCGAGTTATGGTTCGAGAGGCTAATGTGTAGTGTTTGAATTTACTAATACATGGGTTTTCTGTTGAGCACCATATGATTGAATGTTTCAGTTGTATGCTTCTAATCTTAATTAAAGATTTTAATTTTAATTTTTGAATTGAGATGATAACCATAGTTGGATAGGATGATGATCAAGGGGTCTTAAGTGACCTGCTTTCATACCCTGGATTTTCTATTAACCTGTCTGGTTTGGCTTTTCTACACTTATGATATTTACAACTAGGAGGTGTCCTGTTGCTTGTGTACTATTTCAGCTGTTGCTTTGCGGTGACCTAAATTTCTAAATCTTTTCATTTAATTCTTCCCCGAGTTTATCATGTTTTATTAATGGTTTTCTGGTGATTTTTGGTTCATAAGGGTTTCAAATTTAGGTACGGTATCTGATTTCAGTTTAGTCCTGTTGAATATGTCCCTTAAACATGTCAAGTTGACTATGTCCCTAAAACATTTCCCATTGAATATGTCACGAAAATGTCCCGTATCGAATATGTCCCGTATCAAATGTGTTTCGAATCGAAAATGTCCATAATTGAATATGTACCGAATCGAATGTGTCCCGAATCGAATGTGTCGAATCGAATATGTTTCGAATCGAATATATACTAAGAATGTCTTGAGAATGAATATGTACCAAGAATGTCCCGAATCGAATGTGTTTCGATCAAATAAGTCCCGATAATGCCCCGTATCGAATGTGTTTCGATCGAATAAGTCCCGAGAATGTTCCAAATCGAATATGTCCCGATAATGTCCCGAATCGAAATGTCTCGAATCGAATGTGTTTCGATCGAATATGTCCTAAGAATGTCCCGAATCGAATGTGTTTTGAATCGAGAATGTCCCGAATCGAATGTGTTTTGAATCGAGAAAGTCCCTAATCGAATATGTCCCGAAACTGTCACGAGAATGTCCCAAGTCGAATGTGTTTCGAATCGAATATGTCCCGAGAATGTCCCGAATCAAATATGTATCGAGAATGTCTTGAGAATGAATATGTCCAGAATCGAATGTGTTTCGAATCGAATATGTCCCGAGAATGTCTCGAATCGAATATGTTTCGATTGAATAAGTCCCGATAATGTCCCAAATCGAATATGTCCCGAGAAAGTCCGAAATGGAACAAGTCCCGAATCGAATGTGTTTCGATCGAATAAGTCCCGATAATGTCCCGAATCGAATGTGTTTCGATCGAATATGTCCCGAGAGTGTCCCGAATCGAATGTGTTTCGATCGAATATGTCCCGAGTATGTCCCGAATCGAATGTGTTTCGAATCGAATATGTCCCGAGAATGTGCGGAATCGAATATGTCTTTAATCGAACGTGTTTCGATTGAATATGTCCCGAGAATGTCTCAAATCGAATGTCCCGAGAATGTCCCGAATCGTATGTGTTTCGATCCAATATGCCCCAAATCGAATGTGTTTCGATTGAATATGTCCCGAGAATGTCCCGAATCGTATGTGTTTCAATCCAATATGCCCCAAATCGAATGTGTTTCGATCGAATATGTCCCAAGCATGTCCCGAATCGAATGTGTTTCGATTGAATGTCCCGAGAATGTCCTGAACTAAATGTGTTTCGAATCCAATATGTCCCGAATCGAATATGTTCTAAATCGAATGTGTTTCAAATCAAATATGACCCGAAAACATCCCTAATCGAATATGTCCCGAACCGAATGTGTCCCGAATCAAATGTCCCTATAATGTCCCTAATTGAATATGTCCCGAATCGAATGTGTTTCGATCGAATATCTCATGAGAATGTCCCAAATCAAATGTCCCGAGAATGTTATGAGAATCCGAGAATGTCCCAAATCGAATTGTGTCCCGAATCGAATGTGTTTCGATCGAATATCTCCTGAGAATGTCCCAAATCGAATGTGTTTCGATCGAATAAGTCCCGAGAATGTCCCAAATCGAATATGTCCCGATAATGCCCCAAATCGAATATGTCCCGAATCGTATGTGTTCCGATCGAATATGTCATGAGATTGTCCCGAATCGAATGTGTGTGTTTCGATCCGATCGAATATGTCCCGAATCTAATGTGTTTCAATCGAATATGTCCCGATAATGTCCCGAATCGTCTGTGTTTCGATCAAATATGCCCCGAGAATGTCCCAAATCGAATATGTTTCGAGAATGTGCCAAATCGAATATGTCCCGAGAATTTACCGAATCGAATGTGTTTCAAATCCAATATGTCCCGATTTGAATGTGTTTCGAATCAAATATGTTTTGAATCGAATGTGTTTCTAATCAAATATGTCTCGAGAACGTCCCTAATCGAAGATGTCCCGAAACTGTCTCGAGAATGTCCCGAATCGAATGTGTCCCCAATCAAATGTCCCGAGAATGTCCCTAATCGAATGTGTTTCGATCGAGAATATCTTCTGATAATGTCCCAAATCGAATATGTCCCGTGAATGTTCTGAGAATCCGAGAATGTCCCGAATCGAATGTGTTTTGATCGAATATGTCTCGAATCGAATGTGTTTCGATCAAATATGTCTCGAATCGAATGTGTTTCGAATCGAGAATGTTCCTAATCGAATATGTTCTGAAATTGTCCCGAGAATGTCCCAAATCGAATGTGGCTCGAATCGAATCGAATGTGTTTCGATCGAATTTGTCCCGAGAATGTTCTGAATCTAAATATGTCTCGCATCGAATGTGTTTCGATCGAATATGTCCTGAGAATGTCCCGAATCGAATGTGTTTCGAATCTAATATGTCCCGAATCAAATGTGTTTCAAATTGAATATGTCCCGAGAATGTCCCTAATCGAACTTGTCCCGAAATCGTTCCGAGAATGAATATGTCTTGAGAATGTCCCTGATCGAATATATCCCAAATCGAGAATGTCCCGAATTGAACATGTCCCGAGAATGTCCCGAGAGTGTCCCGAATTGAACATGTTCCGCGAATGTCCCGTTGAATGTGTCCCGCGAATGTCCCGTTGAACATGTCCCACGAATGTCCCATTGAATATGTCCCGTGAATATCCCGTTTAATACTTCAAAACATGCCCCACGAATGTCCCGATTTATGCGAAAAAATTATGTCCAGAGAAAACCGATTCTGTATTTGAATATATTTTGGAAAGATTTGTGTGCATGTCCCGATGAATACGACAAAATATGTCTAGAGAAAATTGGTTATGGGGTTCAATATGTTGGAAAGATTAGTGTGGATGTCCCCTTCCCGCACGGAAGATTTTACAGAAGGTAATAGGTAAAGTAAAATGGTAGTTTTAATCCTTTCAGTTTAGTCTCATAGCATTCCTATAATTGTATGTTCTTTTATTCAATTTAATAGGAATAAGGTAAATAATGGCATGAAATGTTTATTGATTTTGCTTCTAATAGCATATTTAAATAAATGAGTGGCTGATGTTGACCCAGGATTTAACATACCTATTTCCTTGATTGACCAATTTTGAACTTCAAATCCACTTTTGAAATTTGTGATGCGGTCAATTATGCTTGCATTCTAATGTTGTTTTTGTCTGGTTAGGATGAGAAATGAATGAAAAACTTTCAGTGTGTATAACTAAAACTGACCAGGACCAATCCCTCTTATCTTTGTTTTATTACGGTTAGAAATGAAATAGCAGTTTTGTTTCCGAGATGGGTTGATACAGTAGAATTAGATGATTTATTAATGTAAGGAACTTGTAATTTCTTCACTGTTGTCTCTCAGGGTGTATGCTTTAACCTGTTTCTCACAACTGGAGATGTGTTTTGCAGTTTAGTCTCGTTGTGAAATGTTTAATAGTTTTTGGCAGATGTTAAACATTTGGCATTTTGGCACGAGGGAATGATGGGTGGCTTAATTTGCAAAACCTTTCCCATCTTGTATGAATTTTAGCTTACTCTCATTTGATTATTATTTCAAGGCGTCGTGCATGTTTGTTTCCTTTCTCTGTCTAGAACTCTTCCTTGATTTGACCAGTTTTGAACTTCAAATCTACTTTTGAAATTTGTAATGTGCTCTCATTATGATTGCATTCTTATGTTGT
>JAYMSZ010000575.1:0-18748 GCA_036897665.1 Pelargonium citronellum
TGAGAATTGTTTAGATTTTTTGGTATAAATCGTTGGATTTGCTTGGGATTTCACAGTTGAGTTCCTCAAAAGTACTTAATCCACATTTTATAGTCAGAGAAGTAGGAGTTGTAAGTTGTACTTTTCCAAACAGTTCTGAACTCTGATTCTTATCTGTTACACTGAGCTGCTTGTTTGAATTCCAGTGTCGGGGTCTGTTAGGAGCTGTTTTGATCCGTAATTGAGGCTATGTTTGAAAAGATGGTTGATAATTCTACATTTGTGGCACAGACACATGAAGATGACTAGTTTGATGTCAAATAGACCTGGGAATTCAATGGATGCGGTGACCAGTGAGGTGCCTGTCTCATCAGGTCTATGGATCCAGCAAGAGTCAGCTTCTGTTCTTAAAGAAGGGTTGTCATTAGGGAGTGTACATAAAAAGAACATCTCTGTACAGACAGGTGAGGAATTTTCTATGAATTTCGTTCACGAGCGTTTTGCTGCAAGAAAAGTTCCCGTTGTTCCTCAAGTGTTGCAGAATCATGGGAGGAAGCCAGAGTATGAGGACTTGACCATACTTCTTGGGTTGAAAAGAATTGATTCGGATGCTTCTGAGTGTGTTTCTGTAAATGGATCTATCAAAGAGATGGAGAATGGTTTAAATAGATCCTATAAGGAAGATGGTGATTCTGAACAAGGGTCAAGAAAGCCAAATGGTGAATCAAATGGTGATCAGTCCGATTGGCGAGCATCTGTTCCAACTATTTGTGTACCTGACAGCATGAATGGGTCAGTAGTTTCTAGTGGCTCTCAAAATGGGAAGATGAAGTTCCTATGCAGCTCCGGTGGAAAAATCTTGGCCAGGCCTAGTGATCGTAAACTCAGATATGTTGGTGGAGAGACACGCATTGTCTCCATCCACAAGAATATTTCTTGGGAAGAATTCGTGCAGAAAATGTCAAGAATATGCAATCAACCTCACTCAATCAAGTACCAGCTTCCAGATGAGGATCTTGATGCCCTGATATCTGTGGCTTCTAGTGAGGATTTTCAGAATATGGTAGATGAATATCACGGGGTTGAGCGGCCAGAGGGTTCTCAAAGACTCCGGATCTTTTTAATTCCTCTAGTGGAATCTGAAAGCACACCTTCTTTTGAGAGCAGCACTATTCCGCAGAGTAGTCCAGATTATCAATATGTTGTTGCGGTGAATGGCATAGTTGATCATACTCCACAGAAAAACACTGTTGGGCAGTCTTTAGCTAGAAACGAATCACAAGCTAATTTGGATAATAATCCAAGCTTCCACAGCTGTCCTTCAACTTCTCTACATCCTTTAGAAATTAAGGGTGGCCTTAATGTCATGGATCCTACGCAGTGCTTAAATGAACCCCAAAATAAATCCAGGTCTACCAATTCTCAAATTGCGCTTCTGCCGGGAGATTCCAACAGTGTTCATGTACAGCTGCAAGGTAATAACATACGGCAGGGCAGTCATGAGAGCAGCAATGGTTTCTTTTCTGCTCAACTGCCATCTGAGAATTATGATTTTGAAACTCTTGGTTTAAATCACTTTTCAATGGAGGCAGCACACACAATGAATCATCAGTACATTAACAAGCAAGTTGATAGCAGCCAGGTGGACCAGTCCCATACAATGCCTTCCCACACCCCAAACCTCAGCTGTGAATTTGTGGTTCCTCAAGTTTTCGATCCAAATAATAGTTATTTTGGTGGTTTCTCATGTGAGATGCCTATGCTTAAGGAAAGCAGATTTCATTCTGAAAAACCTCTCGCACAATCAGAAGATCCACTGGGTCTATTGTCAGGATATAAGGATTCTATTGGTTCTCAGTATGGGATACCACATGCATTTTCTGATTCAAAGTTGCAGGAGCGGGCAGGCGGATCTGTTTATTGTTCACATGAAGGAATGAGCCCTTTGTCCCCCTTGAATTTTGTGAAACAATTATCTTCACTTTCAGTTTCAGGCGTCTTGCAAGAAAAGCCAGGGTCATTTCATGAAATAGTTGATTTTGCTAGTTGCCCAGTAAAAAATGACTTACCGGATAATGGAACTGCTGCACCAGAAAGAGGATTTGATTTACTGAATTTTACTCCGTATCTGGAACCATCCTATAGAACTGGCGCTATCAATCAGGGTGCTAGTGAATTCGACGACAGATACCGGATAGTTAACAATGATACAAATAAGTCTAATTGTGTAATACCAAACCATTGTGAGGAACATACTTCTGTTCTAAAAGTGGTGAGCAGGGTCAAAGAAGAAGATGCAATGTTGCAGCAAGCTGGAAATCACAGTGATCAGATATCATTTTCTAGTAGCATGGAATGTAAGACCAATTTGCAAAATGCCATCTCTACTGTTGGTGCTGATGCTTCTAGAGTAGAGTTTCAAGTGTCTGTTGATTCAAGGCCTCCCTCACATACCTTGATGAAGACCACCCTAGATTACCAACCTGAAAAAGCTTCATCAGATCTTTGTACCATAGGCCAAAGAATTGCCAATTACCAGCATTGCACCTTAACTGAGATGATGCATGTTGACCAAGGAAGCAATGGTCCATGTACCAGGAATGGTGACATTATGTTTCCTAGTACTGCACCTGACCCTTATTATGAAGGTTCTCTAGCTGAATTTATGTCAAGTGTTCCAACATCGTGCTTGCTCAAGGATGATCTTCATACCAAGATGCAGAATCCCGCCAAAGACCCAACCTTTAAAGGAGAAGTTTCTCTGCTTGATGAAGATTTCACGAACTATCCTGATCAACTCGTCGAGAAGTTGGGCATTGGAGGGTCAGCTGGAGAAAATATCATGTTTGCACAGATGAAACCTCAAATCAAGAATAGTGCTCTACAGCAGCTGGATTCAGGGTTTATTCTGGAAGATGTGACCAATGGAGTGCCTTCCAGCATTCAGTCCTCATCACCGGTGCTCCCATATATTGTGGATGAGAGTAGCAATGAGATTATATCCCCTACAGCAACAGAAGTAGAGAGCATCTTTCCAGAGATTGACACTGAGGTATGGCTATTTTAACCTTTTATTTGGACTGGGTTTGTATCATATAGCATCTATTAAATATTTGAATTATTTCTTACTTTGTCTAGGATGCTAAAGCAAATGATGATGACAATGGAATTATTACTGATGCAATGCTAGCCGAAATGGAAGCCAGCATCTATGGCTTGCAGGTTTTTTCCTACCATATTAAACATTTATGTCCAGTTTCAGTATGTTTTTCTTTTGCTTAACATGTTTTGGTTGCATGGTATTTTCATGCTTTAAACTCTTGCTAAACTGAATTATTCATCTCTGCTATGTATACTGCGAAGTTCAGTGTAATGCTAGATTAAGTTTCATTTGTTAGTATGAAGCGCAATATATGTCATAGTGGTTGGCACTTACTGTTGAAATTTATTATCTGGTTCACTAGATTATGTTATGTAGAATGTCCAAAGGTACAGTGGTGACATTATATTGCTGCTGTTTATATTTTATACAGTAGTAATTCCATGCCTTATAACATACCTACCTTTTATTTTAAGATAATCAGAAGGATGTATACATCCTGTCGCCTCTAGTTGGAGGAATTTGAAAATATAAGGATATGAAGTTAGAGGGAAAATGTTTTTGCTAGCTGACACTAGTCTAATCTTTAATGACATACTTCAAGTGAAACTATAGAGCTTAAATCTTGTAATTCATGCGAAATCATAAAGTTTTTGTCATTCTTATCATCCAAGTTTCATCTATTTCTTAAGACTACATTACAAAAACTGCCAGTGAATCATGTGGTTAATCCCATCTCACCCACAAAACCAGAAGGGTCTGGTTGCCAATTGAGGACTTAGAGGACATGGCAGAAGTAACGTAACAACTTGGGACAGTTTTTTTATTATATGCTTGAGAATGGCACACTCATTTGATCTTTATCTTTCTTGTTTGCAGTGTGTGTACTTGGGCTTTATTAATATATAGTAGGGATGTGTACGGGATGAACCATCCATAACAATTTTAAGTTTAAAAACCAAGTAGATTGATGATGGTTTTAGACTTTGCAGATAGTGTCTTATGCTTAACCCCCCTTCAACCCAAAAATGTGCCCTCACTAAGTTAACTCATAATCTACTGAATTGCATTAGGTATTTGTTGGCTGTGATAAAATAACTGAAATGCTGTGCTTCTTGCAGATTCCTTGAATTGTTTCCATTTGTTTTTCAGAATTAGTGTGCCCCACTAAAATTTTCAGATGTTGACATACAGATCATAAGGAATGCTGATCTTGAAGAACTACGAGAGCTAGGATCCGGTACATATGGAACTGTATTTCATGGAAAATGGAGAGGGACTGATGTTGCTATAAAGAGAATAAAAAAAAGCTGCTTTTCTGGAAGATCATCAGAGCAGGATCGGTTGGTGAGTCCAAAATTTTCTTCATAGTGCCATTCTCAGAAACAACTTGATTATGATACTTTCTGTGAATGACTAAATCTTTTTTGTGGGTTGAGGCACTGATTCTAGTACATTTGGTTACATTATAGAGAAGGACCATTTGACTTTCAAGCCAAATTAGTTCTTCTACCAGTTCTTAACTGTCTTTTTTATTTCTTCACAAAAATATATTTTTAATATAAATCCAGTGTGAAGAATGAAAAAGGAACATTGAAATTGATTAGAGTAAAAATAAGAGTTTTTAGGAGGTTTAAGCAGTGTTAAGTTGTCCCACATTGGAAAAATATAAAGTGAAAATGGTACGGACACATGCGCAAACCATTTAGTAACAAGGTTGACCTTTTAGTAATGGAAACCCAAACCATAATGTGTAGCCAATTAATTAAATTTAACATGGTGTTAGAGCCTTAACAAGTATTTTACTAGGTAATGCACGAGGGTAAGTCGGTATCTCAGAGAGTCCTACTCTTAGACAGTAACTCAGGGCCTCCCTTTCTAAATGATACGGACACATGCACACTAATATTGAAATTTTCGTTACAAATTTGAAATGGTATCTATTATTCGAATATAGATATTTTTATAAGTTCATTGCAACCAGCATATGAAATTGATGATTCTTTTGGCTGTACCAGACAAAAGACTTCTGGAGGGAGGCACAGATTCTCTCAAATCTTCATCATCCAAATGTGGTCGCATTTTATGGGATAGTACCTGATGGAACTGGAGGGACCTTGGCAACTGTAACTGAATTTATGGTGAACGGATCACTTAAGAATGTTCTGCTTAATAAGGATAGGTAAGTAAATCCCAATTTCTTGTCATGAATTTGCTTCCACAAGTTTTTTGGTTCATTAATTTCATCTGGGAGTATGCATGCAGATCACTTGATTGGCGTAAAAAGCTCATAATTGCCATGGATGCAGCTTTTGGAATGGAGTACTTGCATGCAAAAAATATTGTCCATTTTGATCTCAAATGTGACAACTTACTCGTTAATCTGAGGGATCCACAAAGACCCATATGCAAGGTGTATATGCTCTTCATGATAGCATCATACTTTCTATACTCTTTTGTCTAATATACCAAAGGCTGTTAAAGCCCAAATAAAAATTTGCAATCCATATTTGTTACTTGTGTGGCTTTGTATACTTGTTTCTAACGACGATTATTGTGCATGTGTTCTTAAAGGTTGGAGATTTTGGATTATCTAGAATCAAACGCAATACTTTAGTATCTGGCGGTGTCCGAGGAACCCTTCCATGGATGGCACCAGAACTGTTAAATGGAAGCACTAACCGGGTTTCTGAGAAGGTTGGTAGACCTAATTTTTAAGTCTTAGCGTCGTGAAGGATGGTTTGGAACACATCCAGAATCTAACAACATCGGTTTTGGTAGGTTGATGTTTTCTCATTTGGCATTTCAATGTGGGAGATCTTGACGGGGCAGGAGCCTTACGCAAATATGCATTGTGGTGCTATAATTGGTAAGTTTAAGTTCTTTAACCCAATATAGTTCAGATTAAGAAGCATACACTCATTCATGGCTATCACGAAACGTATATACATTTTAGTTCACTGTAAGGCAGTAAAGTTTTACTAAAATCATTAATAAATAATTATACTAAGACTTTTTCTTTACTTCAATCTTTAATTTATTCATATTAAATTACCCGGTTCAGTTTATCATCAGAGGTTTAGAATCGACAACCTAAATTTACTTCATTGCATGTTAAATTCCTTGCAAATTGACGGCTTAGAATATTGGAGAACATTCTAGATTCAAGTTCTTTACATGGTGCATAGATTTGAGATCTCTAAACCTTAACAAAAGACATCGAAAATTGGGTTGAAGAATCGATGAATTATTGTAAATTGTTCTGAAAGATGGTTTCTAGTTTCTACCACGCGTGAAAGAATCAGCCCACATATGTTCTTCGAGAACATTCTATCCACAAAAATGCATATCCACTTGCTTTCCTTGAGATTTTAAAAAAATTCTTTACCGAGGTTAAGTTTCTTTGAGATTATTATCTCTTTGTATCTATCTTTGATTAGCTCTTTGTTTGTGTTGATGAATTATGATGAAGGTGGGATTCTAAAGAACACTCTCCGACCTCCTATTCCAGAAGATTGTGATCCCGAATGGAGGAAGCTGATGGAACAGTGCTGGTCACCCGACCCTGAAAGCCGACCATCATTTACTGAGATCACCAACAGGTTGCGATCTATGTCAAAAACGCTTCAAGCAAAGCATATAAAGACCGACATTTCCCTGTGAATCAACACGTATCTCCATACCCATTTCCTTCTCTAAGTACACGCTTCGAGTGAAGATTGATACATGTTTCGAGGTGAGCATAGACTTCCAAGAAACATAGTTTTTCGTTTTTCGATATCAATCTCGTCTTTGTTAGTAAATATATATCTTTTCAGACCACATTCCATAGCTTTCTCCGGTAAATTTATTTTTGATGTTCCTTTTATTTTTTGGAGGGAGATGTTTATGTGTTTGTATATATGCACAGAGAGTAAATTGTTTTTCTTGGCATATTTCTGCTTTCATAATTCACATACTGAGTTTCATTGTGATACTTCACATATTCTTTATTCATGAACACATGAATGTAAATTTTTACCATATTATGTATTTCAGTATCATTATTGGTTATGTCATCGGCTCAAATTTTTCCGTTCAAATTTTTCCGACGTCCCCACAGTTTGCCGTCGGAAATCCGTTGGAACCGTGTCATTTTCTTGTAGTGCGTCATGTTACATTCGGGTTGGAAAAGCTAACTCATTTAACAGTCGTGTTGTGATGTGTTCTGTTTATTTTGGACCTCTAAAGCACACACTCACAAATAATTAGTCGTATTGTGACATGTAATTAGATATAATAAAATGTGTGGACTTGCCCGACCCGTCTTTATTATTATTATTATAATTTTTTTGCAAGATAAATTCTAACGACCCAAAAGCTGGTCGGATCAGATATGACCGTGTGACCTCGTCCTTAATATGTTGGCATACGACTTTGCACCACCTATATACATGTTTATTGTTTAGAGTTGAAACCCGATTTTATTGACTATCCTATATTTTTTAATATATATCCAACACTTTAAACAAGAGATTGTTTACGTTTGAGGAAATGGATTAAATCGCTTGTCCCGATGAATAAATCCATTCGTTACACCAACTTTCAATTTCTGGTATTAATTCCGTCAGATTAAATTTGTATCATCATTTTTGCCGGTCAAAGTTAGTTACAAGAGGAAATGAGATATTATCAGTTATTTACACATCGAACTATTCTACGTTGAAATAAATAATTTCTTAACATTATGCTTCTATAGTGTGCGTCGTGAGCTCAAATGCTATTGGATTTGACGAGAAATGTTGTTATATATTCATGATCTTCTGAATATGCAATGACATGTTGTGCTTCAATACAGATACAATGAGAGCAATTAAGTTGTTAATACCTTAGCAAGTTTGGGTCTTTCGGGCCACGATACTTTGGCAATCCATAGAACTGCTCTGATTTCAGCTGCAGAGTTGATTCGTGATGATGCTAGGGGTGTCTCGACTCTTGAGTATAAGTTTTTTTTGGTTTTCTTCTTTTTTCTTTTCTTGGCGTAAACCATTAGTTTATTCCGGTTCGGGCCTTAGTCACAATTAAAACTTCTCACCCCTCCCTATAAATGTGTTTAGTGGGGATCGAACTCCAGAGCTCTTCCTATAATTTCAACCTGTATAGTTTTCTTCTTGTTTGTACAAAAATAAAACTAAAAATGTGGAAGAAAGTATATTTTGTTTGACTTTTGCTTCTCAGCTTAGTTTTTATTGGTTTAAATAATATACTACGTGATTAATTATCACAAATTCGCTGTAGCACTACTGGCAATTTCCCTACTCAAATGGAAATCCGGGTTCGAGCCCCGGCAGCGGAAATATTATTTTTCTACAAAAATAGGAATTTTTTATTTTATTTTAAAAAAGCTGGAGAAATGTCGCAAGAATATGTAGTGAGTAAATGAATACTTTAATTTCCGGACACACAAAAATAGGAATTGGAAGAGTGACATTTTGTCTAAATTAATATAAATAAAAAATATTTCAATTTAGTTTTTTGTTTATAAAAATATTTCACTTTTGTGCCTAATGATTGTGTTTATACCGAAAGTCAATTATTTTGAAATGAAAAAGAAGTTTTCCCTGAAAATTTACAAATTAATTTAGTCGTTTGGGACAATACATGTCACTCGAGTGCCACACATAGAGAAGTCAAGTGTGGAGTTGAGCAAAAGGCAAATAGGCTCATCCGCATGCATTATCAAATAAATTAGTTCAAGTACTACGAGTTTGTTACAACACATGCATCACACAGAAAGACATCTTACCTTAACTCGCTTCACTTCGATTTGTATTCCTTTAAAAGGAAATACAAGACTCTAATTTTGAGACGAAAAGAGAAATAAACACACAAAGGAAATGGGAAAGGAGGAGCAAGGAAGATAAACCAAACTTGATTGAGAGTGAACAACATTTGAATATGTTCCAAAATTACAATCATTCAACCATCCTAACATTCAAAATTACATTTCAAGACTGTGGGGTTTGGAAAAAAAGCTTCCTAGATGCTTCAATGCTCATAAAATACTGAGAATACAAATTAGTCTTCAAGAACATCAATGAGAAATGCTAAAATATGACTCGATGAACTCTATACTCTTCATTCCGGATCATCAGGCGAACCTCCCGGGACAAGCTGCATGGCAAACTAACAGTTAACGTAATGAAACGAATAACACATCCATCGTTTTTTTTTTCCGAGGATACGATTTTGGGGATATTAAGCACTGAATCGTATAAGCTATTTTTAAGGACAAGTCCATGTTATATAGAAAATGCGAGGCACGAATCACTTACAATAGCAATGTTGTTCCCATTCAGTAGGATCTGGTCAAGTTTTGTTATCCGTCGTCCTTCAGCAGTGATTTCACTGTAATATGTACAGCAGTATAAAAACAATACGAACTTAGGATTTTGCATTAAAACACAGCAATGATTTTCAACCGGAGGACTATTCATCCACAAGCAAAACCTGAAATGTTCAATACTTCTCTACTCTAAAGAACAACAAGTCAACATGAAATTATAATACCCCGTACTCTATCTACTCCGATGGGTGCAAAAGCTTCACAGTCTAACATAGAGATCAAAGAATCATATAAAAGTATCAAAATAACTAAATCTTGGAAAAGAAAAAAAAAAAAAAAAAAAAACTTCCAAAATACTAATCCCCAAATAGCAACCTCTTGTGATAAGAAGAAAATGAAGCTTGTTCAACTATGGAAGAGGAAGAATGAGAAGCCTGAATAGCGAATACTATAGCTGCTATAAAGTCCTAACAATGAGAGAGAGAGAGAGAGAGAGAGAGAGTTGATGATGGACTCAAAAGTTCCTTAAGCTAACGAAAGATAGTTTGAAGTTAGAAATGGGTAATTGGAGTATAAAGGGGGAGAATTTATCATATTTGACATTATCAACTACAAGCATCTAGAGCGGGTCAAAATGAAGTAAACAATCTGTTAGGCTGAGTGATTTACTATGAATAATTCTCAGTTTCCAGGACGGTATCTCGGTTCCAAGTTCATCATTTTAAGAACTTTTACACTTCCTACTAGAGCTTCTGGATCCGAGGAGACTGTAAAAAAGCTCCAATACCTAAGTAGGCTCTATTGACCCCTAATTTCAGTTGTCTTATAAAATTAACTATGAACCCATAGGTTCTTTCAACTCCCCTATTATTCCTAAATTATCTAAGACTACATTGAATGGAACCTAAACCTAAACTGGTTAGAGCTTCTGAGAAAATGGAACATGCTTCCTGAATAATCAACAGATATTCTCACAAAATGCCCAATAGACAATTCTAATTTAGAGTATCATAATCAACATAATCATTTTTACAAATATCTCTTCACGATACCCTAAATTCTCCTGGAATCATTGTATTATTTATGTACCTGACAACCGCAACAGAGCTATGAAGTATGAACACATACGTAAGAGCAAAGATACTAAAGTTCTAAATTGCGACAACAACGATAACCTGTCAACAAAAGCTTGCCCCTAAAAGGGAGTGCAACCAAAATCCCAAGTAAAGCAAAATCCATGTCGCAAAAAGCACAATCAACAGCACCCTAAGCCTCACAAAGCCATATTTATCCCAATCAATCAACAAACTCACATACAATTTACCCAAAAAAAAAAACTCCATTTTCAAGCCTAAAGTTGGATGCAACTTAACAATACTCAATCAATAACCTGACTCAGTGTCCCATCTAATAATCCAATCAACAAACCACATTACAGAAAACCCTAATATGAGTGAAAATGTAAGAGCAAAGATATTAAAGTTCTAAATTGCGACACGACAACAACGATAAGTCGATAACCTATCAACAAAAGCTTGCAGCTGAAAGGGAACACAAACATAATCCCAAGTAAAGCAAAATCCATGTCGCAAAAAGCACAATCAACAACACCCTAAGCCTCACAAAGCCATATTTATCGCAATCAATCAACAAACTCACATACAATTCACCCCAAAAAACACCATTTCCAAGCCTAAAGTTGGATGCAACTTAACAATACTCAACCAATAACCCGACTCAGAGTCCCATCTAACACTCCAATCAACAAACCACATTACCAAAAAAAAAACAAAAAAAAACTAATATGAGCAAAAACGTACAAAAATAATCATATAAACAGAGATGAGAAGTGGCTTCACGTACTATTCAGTGACGTCTTCAAGTACCATGTTCACATACACATCGAACCCTCTGAGAGTCCCAACTAGCTCCTTGTCCCCTTTCATTATGACCCATATTTTGGACCCGATACACCGGTCGATGAGCTCTGCAAAATTTCCACACAGAAGCAAGCTTAAAGTTCTCAACTTTAACTTTTTCTCGAGAAAATTAGAGACAGAAAATCACCGAGAAAGCGAAGGAAAGAGAAACCCACCTGAGGGAAGGAGCTGTGAAGGATTGCTCGCCATTGAAACTCCTCAGAACTGAGCTTCTCGCAACGATCGATTCAAAATTTCAAGGGTTTGTGATATTTCGAGCAATTGAGTTCACAGTGATTCACTGCAACAGAGTTTTGGTTAAACGAAAATATATATTTTTCAAATGACTATGTTGCCCCTAAATACTTTTCGTATTTACCATCAGAACTCGAATGAATCAAGTCCACTGCGTGCACGCCACGTAGGGTGGCAGTAGTGATGTAAATATTTCATTTTGGTCCCATAAATCGGTACTTATTTTAGTTTGGTCCTTAAACTATTAATTTTGTTCGATCTTAAATTATTGTGTTTTGTTTCAAATTAGTCCAAATTTTTTATTGATAATTTTAGTTGATACGACGACCACATGATGTTTAAGTTAGCTAAAATTGTTGATGAATACTAATATAAAAAGAATTGTATAATTGAGTTACATTATTGCCACATAATTTAGTTTAATTTTTTTATTCAATAATAGGATCTCGCTTCAGACTGATCTTATTCGTAAATTTAGCTAATTTAATTGTCGCGTTTTAGCCATTAGAGGTGGTAATTTTAGGTTTTAGAATAGGTTCGAGTTGGACTGATAGAGCTAACCCAAATCTGCCCAGAGAGGGCTTCGACTTCATTTGGTTTTGAGGGCTCAGGCCGGGTTAAGTTTCATTCTCAAGAATATAATGTGTGGCCTGATAAATCCGAACCAAAGGGACCCAAAATATAGCAGGATCAATTTTCAGATGGGCCATAACTCAGGGTCTAAATTGTCGACTCTAGTTGCCACGTCAACAAAAAAATCTAAATACATTGTCTCATAAAATAAATTCGACAACAATGTCATTAATCAGACAAATTCAAAACAAAATAACATAATTAGTTGCAAAATTGAAACAAAAATCAAATTACAAGCGAATTTAAAACAAAATGAATAGTTGAGACTTGAGAGACAAAAATTAACATTTTTCTGGTGGTGCCGTGGTGGAGGCTATAAAACAATACTTAATTATTTTGGGTAAATATGATAAATAAATAGAAAACTAAGGTCTTACGCAATAAATTTATATATAAAATAATTAAATAAATTGCAGTATCTAAATTTTATTTATTTATTTATTTTGTATAAGATCTGACCGAAATTCTCCAATCTCACCTCCACCTATAATCAATCATCTCTTCTATATCTTCGCGAGTCCTTCAAGCAACACCAAATCAAGAGAAAAAAAAATCCAATTTCCCTTGTAAAAATCCTTACCCCTTTATTTATAATCTCAATTTTGATTTCGTAATTGCAATTATTTTGATTGAATTTGATTAATTTCGATCGGTTTATGATGAATTTTGTTGAATTCAGGTGACTTTTGTATTTTGATCTGTACACGATTGAATGTTACCTGGTAAATTAAGAAGCTTTTTTGGAATTGGGTGGGAATTGGGGATCGGATTAGGGTTGGGGTTTGATGAAATTGATGAGGGAAGGATCTGAGGGTTTGTGCTGTTTAGATTCTGAGATGGGATTAGGTAAAAATGGTAAAAAAAATTGAATTTTTGGAATACCCATTTGGTTGTTCTTCATGGATAATCAAATTATTGGATTAGGGTTGGGGTTTGATAAAATTGTTGGGTTTAGATTCTGAGTTATTATCAGATGAAAATGGTAAATTTTTTTTTTTTTTTTTTATAGTAGATCAGAAGAAAGTAGCAACGAAAACAATGATGAGCGAGAAGCTCCATTATGATGATTTAAATTGATTTATAATTGCTCTAATGTTTCAGAAAAGATTGGGCTATAATGAAAATATTTGGATAACATTCATCATGTATAAAACTTGTAAAAGTTCAAAATATAGTTGAACTGTGTACTTAACTGATTATAAATGGGATGGAAATCACTTTATTGCCTTATTCAGTTAGTTGATTGTTGAAGGGATATGATAAGCTTTCCCTATAATTATAATATTCATTGATTGAGATCATTTGTACTTGACCATCATTTCTGTTCTGTGGTATGATGGCAGGTTTAGGACTCATTGCTGATCCTCTGGCTCAAGACATAGTTGTTAAGTATTTATTCAAGGCTTTGTATTCCCTCAAGTTTCATAGGACTGCATTACTACATTGTTTTGCATACTTTGGAGGATTGCATGAGTGCTTGCCTTGTGATCTTTTTTAGAAGTCAAAGTAAAGATTCAGTGTGTTTTTAATTCCTAAGACTCAAAGGGTTATAGAGACTCAGAAGCATCCAGTAGGGAATATATTTAGAGTTCCTCCTCTTGGTAAGTAAATATGTAGTTAATGATATTATTCTATATGTCTACAACTGCCAATCATAAAGTCTATAATATGCATGCCCAAATTTAACATGCTATATGAATTCATCTGGTTCCCCGTACAATTAATATTCAGAAGATTAAGTTACATTTCCACTTTTTCACTCTTTATCAGCTTTGTAAATTATTGTTTTGTTTAGTAGATTTGTATCTATGTTGAGGTGGTTTACTGATTTATAGAGGTTCTAGGTGTTGTTTCATTCTAAAGAAAGACTTCAGGGTAATTGGTACAATGTTGGTTCTATACGAACACCTAGTTAACACAATATGATGGTGACAATTGTATTTTATCTAATCGTGCATACCGTGGATTCAGCATGTCATTGCTGTTTAGTTCCACTGAGTTCTAGTTGTGCATGCTGTCACTCATCTTTCACTTTACCTCATCTAGACAAGTTTGCTGGTGAGGTTCTGACTTCTCTACCTTGTTCTCTTATTTTTTCAAGGATATAGATCATGCAATGATTAGATTCAAATGACTTGGCCAATCAAGGAATCTAGTTGTACTTTCTAGTCTAAGTTATTAGAAAGGGTTTCGATCTGAAGAAAAAGAAATAAATAAATTATTTTTTGAATGCATTTGTTGTACTCTGTTTGAGTGATTTTTGTTTATGTTCTGCATTGTTAATGTCTTTTACTCTAATATGATTAGTTTGTAATGGTCGCAACTGAGAGCCAGTTCCCGCACTTATGCTCCCATTAATTCTGGGTGCAATGAAGCCGTTCAATGTATTAGTTTTTTGGTAGTTATTTCTAAGAAATTATAGGGGTAGAGTTGGTGTTCTAAAATCATCTAGGAGCCCTGGACTCATGGAACTTTTGCAAAATAGCGTATGGGAATCAGATTCTAAATTTTCTTATCAGTTGATTGGCCAATGAGAAGTATAAAATCAGTGTCCATGTTTTGGAGTTCTATTGTAGCATTTATTATTATTGTTGTATTGTTGTTGTTACAATACTCTTAGCAGTCAGAGAAATGAATTTTTTCAAATGGATAATTTTGTGATATATGAGTCAATACTCAAGACTCGTGAGATTAAATTAAAAAGGATCAGACACATTCGTGAATGAAGAGGTAGACTAAGTCAGATTGGTAGTACGTTGAAAACAAATGAAAAATCAAGATCATAGTGATAATATATATGAAACTTAGTTTCTGTGATTGTGTCAAATTGTGTACACTGTACAGTGAATTTTTATTTTTTGATGATGGGTTACAAGGTAGTTTCAGCTTCTTTCAACTGGTGACTGAGCTATTGATTTTAATTGCAGCCAGTATTTTATAGATTTTCTTAGATTCAGGTAGATGGGAAAATGAGGGAGGGAGGATAGAAATGAAAATTGGCGATAAGATTTCTCTCCTTCCCCTCTCTTGTTTACATTTACCATAGCTTACTCTATCCTCTCTAACATGAAACAGCATAGGATGGTAAGGTTTCAGTTGATTGCTGTATTTTTATTTTATTTTTTTTTTGAGTTGTTGCTGTAATGAGAAAATGGTTGGTAAGGTAGACTCTTGGTTAGTGTGTGGATTAGAAATTTTGTTCAGGAATCAAGAATGGGAATGTGAATGAGATTCCAATTTATCAGGTTTGTATTAAGACTTTTTGGTCATGAGAATGACTTTGAAATGATAATTTCATTCTCATTCCCATTCCAATTTTTTTAATCCACTTGCTACCTTAACTCATTAGAGCTTGTGAGACGCTTCTGTTCGCTACGTATGTGTCATGGTTTCAAGTGCCACCAATGTTATCGGTAGTAAAATACTGTTTGATAAACATAACTTGCTGAAGTAGCACTTGTTTTCTGATATGTTCAATATGTTGAGCAATTTACTACAGTGTATGTAAGATGGCTGGTGTGAAGCGAAGAGTATTAACTGGTTCAGATATCCGGGCTCTTCACAAGGAACTGGATGAGGTTTCATGCCCTATTTGCATGGATCATCCACACAATGCTGTTCTCCTCCTTTGTAGCTCGCATGATAAAGGTTGCAGATCTTACATTTGTGATACAAGCTACAGGCACTCGAACTGCCTTGACAGGTTCAAAAAGTTAAGGGAAGATTCTGGGGACGGTTCAGTATCTTCAACACCCGTTCGGATGCAGCAAGGGCAAGAAGAAAATAACAACGAAGATAGCCATTCGGAAATGCAAGAAAGCGTCACAGAAACCAGGGATTCTGAGTCCTCTCATGATGTGGAGAATTCTACAGAGTCGAAACATAATTTGAACTGCCCCATGTGTCGAGGAGCCGTACTAGGATGGGAGGTTGTAGAAGAAGCTAGAAACTATCTCAATCTGAAAAGGCGGAGTTGCTCTCGGGAATCGTGCTCGTTTTCCGGCTGTTACCAAGAATTGCGACGACATGCCAGGAGAGTTCACCCAACAACTCGTCCATCTGACGTTGATCCATCTAGAGAACACGCCTGGCGGCGCCTTGAGAACCAAACAGAATATGGTGATATTGTAAGTGCCATACAATCTGCCATGCCAGGTGCTGTTGTGGTTGGAGACTATGTCATTGAAAATGGAGATAGGTTATCGGTCGAAAGGGACAATGGCAGAGGCGGAGGTAATGGGTCGTCGTTGTGGAGTACATACTTCTTGTTTCAGATGATCAGCAGCTCTATTGATGGTCTGCCCGAACGCAGACCACATCGGTCAAGGGCTTGGACAAGGCATCGTCGCTCCGCAATGGGACCTTTGCCAGAACGCCGGTTTCTTTGGGGTGAAAATCTGTTAGGTTTACAGGATGGGCATGATAACGAAGATGACTATGTTTTAAGTGACTTAGGTGAAGACGAGTCTCCAGTCCCCAGAAGGAGGCGGCGTTTGACACGGACAAGATCTGATGAAGATCAGCCTTGATCGGCACCGGCATCATCAGCATGTTTCTGGTAAAGTTTTAATTCTCCTAGACATTGAACCGCTTTGCCATTGCTCGGAGCAAACATGTGAAAGGTACGCCGAAGAAGATTCCCGTGGAGATTCAAAGTTGGGTGGGGCTCAATAGTTGAACTCGTGTTTTAACCTTGAATTCAGCAGAACCATCCATTCAGTTTGTCCATAACTGAAGGCTGATTCTTGTAACACCCATTGTAGCTGTAAAAAAAAAAATCGATTTGGTTTGTAAATTTATCATTTGACCAACAGTTAGTCCTGATGGAACTATTGTAATGTAAATGATGGTTTAGTTCATTATAATTGTTATCTTCATATGTTTATACAGGTTCTATACTTCAATCATTGATGGGTTATATAATTATTGTACACTTTGAGAATGAACACATTATTGTCTCGGTTCCTTGATCTTGGTCTTGTCTTGCAGGTGATAGATTCTGTCAAATGGGAACAATTTCCCGGATTCAAGGACCCAGATGATGCCACGAAACCCGAAGAATAGTGGAGAGAAGATTGTCACGTCAGCTTGGCAAAAGTCCCATCAATACAAGGAAATGTAGGAGAAGCTGAGACACATGACACAACCCAACAAACAAGTAGGTTCCTTTATCTTTTTATTTTTTGTCTCAAGTCATGGACTGTTTAGTACTATATTGATTTGCACATTTCCCACATGCATCTCCCCATGTGATTCCTGCATTGTTTCCACTGCAAGCATAGCAGAATTTCAGTGGAGGCACTATAAGAGGTGAAATATGTGTCCATATGTAACTGCATTGTTAATCTACTGTCTAGGGCTAGCAATTTCGGTCATGATTCGTGGCTCGACATGAACATGACATGAACGTAAGTGTGTTTCGGTTCAACTTCATCGTGTTTGTGTCAGCTAACCCGACCAGTGTAGTCAATTGTGTCGTGTAATGTTGAACCCAAATTATTAAAACGTGTTGAGTGTGTCATGTTGCAAAACCCGCTTATAAATGAGTTGTGTTCATATAATGTAACGTAATGCGTTAAACTTGACTCCAATTCAAAAGCTTAAACTGATATAAGTGAAGGGCCCAACTATAGTATTTCAAGTGGCGACCTGATTTCACATTCTTTCGATGTGTGATTCCTTAGCGCTCTAATTCACATGCTAACTGGATAAGAGAAAATGGACTTTACACGTGGATACGTGGACTAAGATGAGATGCAAGGCAAATGGGTTACTATGCCCAAACAACACCAGTTCTGATACGGTACATGTTAGATCTGACTCTAACCCAAAAGTTGATAGATAGAATGTCCAACTAGTAGTTCAAGTGGTGGTTAATTTCACATTCTTTCGATGTCAGATTCATTAACATGATGTGTTTAATAATTGAGTTTTGTTTGGGGTTGACCCATTTGATATAAATACTAAATTTTCAACATGACTCGTGAACATAAATAGACTTTCCTCGTATGTCTACATGTCTTAGACGAGCAGCGAACATGTTAGCTTTGAATCTTGGCATTCGAGAAAGAAAGTGCTTAACTTGTAACTAGCCCAGGAAAAAAAAAAGGCTCTTGCTTGTTGGTTGCTCAAGTCGGTGATTATTTTCTGCAAGCAGAATATAAATCTGCTTATTAGTTGGGTTACGTGAATTTTATGTTCATTTCTGTGTATTAAAATGCTGTTTCCTAGTCTCATTTTTCTCAAGTATAGTTGTTAGGGTACATGAATTCCTTTTTTATGCACCATGTTCTTTCAAGTTTCAATTGCTGTTTTTCCTCTCGAGACGTGCATTTCAGTCTGCATATTACAACGAAGTAGAGGTTTAGATCAGATATCTCAAAACAATGCCATCCACAACATTCTGCATCACTTTTTTTTCTTCAATCACTTTCAAAACATTCTCATGGTTGAGTCCTAAATATCTCATACATGCCACTCAAGGTAAAATCTCTATATAGTCTTGTGGGGGACCAATAAGAGCATCTATATATATAT
>JAYMSZ010000576.1:0-18738 GCA_036897665.1 Pelargonium citronellum
GGGGGGGCCCCCGGCGGCGGCGGTGGTGGCGCCAGCCGCTAACGTCCCATGGTAGTCAGATTCAGCTCTTGCTCTTCTTGCTGCAACCATGCCCTTAAATTAGCCATAGCTGTTTTTTTTCCTTCCAGCTTTTATAGTTCTCTTTAGTGTCTAGTCTGTAAACTAAACTATAAACTGGGTACCTCCAGGATCAAACGGATACATTACTTAGCATCAAGCCATTCTAACATGTGCGGGAAATGACTTGGCTGTTGTAGTTAGGTAGTGACTTGTGCTTATAACTTTTTGCCTCAAGCGACAAGGAGTTGAAGTTGGGAGCCTTTTAACACCTTCAAGTGACAATACGGGTCGGGCATAAACACACTAATTTTTATCCGACAACTTTTTATTGGTTAGAATGCTTCTTGCCACTTAGTGGAAAACACTGACTGATCAAAATAATTGCACAATACACAAGTCTACCCGATCTACATTAGTTCAGTGGCCCGAAATTGCCTGGTTTCCGATTTATTTATATGGATATATATTTATGTTTCATTTTCTATGCTCAACAACAAAGGTTCTCCATGGAACAAAGATTCATAGCTGAAAATAACCATCTCAGCCTATAATAGAAAGTCACTAAATTTCATGTACCAAATAGAATATAGTAGCTACCTACTAGTTACTACAGTTTACTGACTAGTTTGTACAACACAAGTGTCCACACTGTAGACTTGCCGTAGACCTGACTCCATAGTCGGTGGCGTCACGATTAAAAGCACATCAACGGTCCTGATTGAATCTTCAAACTACTAAAAGAAAAGCCGTTAGTCACTTTCCGCCGACGTCACGATGCCTATGAGAAGGCCGCGTGTCAGTGGGGTCTAAAGCGGACGCTTGTTAACGAAGAAAAGTAGAGGTCAAGAAACTGCGGGCACTAGAGTCTCCCTGCGCCTGCACCGCACCGAACTACCTATTAGCGCCGCGAGTGACTCGCCACCGCGATCGATTGTTTCGACCCGCCCAAAACTTGACAGAATTTTCTCAATTTCGGCTCTCAGAGAAACAGATCTCCGAACCTAGATCTCGGCCGCATCGGCTCTAATGCGCAGGTGATTGAGCGAGTCGAGCGAATCGAGCCATGGCGGGGAATACGGACTCTACGTCGGCTCGGGTTCCGTACCGGAACCTGAAGGAGGCGGAGATGGAAATGGTGCGGCTGGGGGGGAAACAACACCGCCGGAGTTCGAATTCCGATTCTCATTCGTCGTCTTCTTCGCCGTCGTCTAGGGTTCAGAATGGGACGCATCAGACCCAGAGCACCTTGTTGACTCTCATCCTCAGTTGTACGGTCGCCGCCGGCGTTCAATTCGGCTGGGCTCTGCAGCTTTCTCTCTTGACTCCTTACATTCAGGTACGCCAATTTCTTAGCAATTTCGGATTGTTTGTTGATACCTATGGCTGGGAAGTAGTGTAACAATATTTTTGTGGAATCGATCTTGAGAAATGGAGCTGGCTGTGTTTATGAATTTCAATTGTATTAACATTTTGTTTATCCGGTGAAATTGTAGGAGTTTAGAATTGCCCAAAGAGAGTAAACAGTATTTGAGGAATTGTTTGTATATTTAGAAAGAGTTAACAAAAATAACATTTTGGTTGTTGTGTTGTGTGTTGCACTCTGATTTTAAGTGCTTAAGTTGACCTAATTTTGTAGGAAAGATAACTGAAGTTTATGGTAAAATTGAAAGGATTCGTTGCTTCATTTGTGGCTGCATGTTGTTAGCTACGCCAAACATGTCATGTTTCTGATTACTCAGATAAAACTCCACCATTATTGTTAGTTTATGGTATAGAAGATAGAACTATACTACTACACCATGGAGCAACTTATGGAACCTATCATTATGCAACCAGTGAGTTGGTAACCATGTTACATGCAGTTATACTGCAGTGGTAGAATTCTTGATGCTTATAAATGATAATGTACATATATCCGTTTGAACCTTTTTGTTGAAAAAACAAGGTTTAATTTATATATTTTGTTTGAACAAGTATACTGTATGGTCTTATCTCTTCTGACTCCTACATATTCAGTTTTGTATGTGTGTTGGAGAAACCCAAAAAACATTTTCCCAAACTGTACTTGCTTCAAACTTTTGTGAAGTATTATTCACTTCTCTTGGTTAATGTAAAACTTTACCGTTCAGGTGCATCTTCATTTATAGTGTTCCATAGGAGTCGTCAATGCTCGGTGTTTAATTCATTTTTTTCGTTCACTCATTCGTAACTATAGTATGTAGAAGGATATTTTTGTCTGATATCATAGTTGCGATTGCAATTTCGAATTTACTCAATTGAAATTAGAATAATTAGTTTCTTTTCATTGATTTATATTCTCATCATGATATTTTCATAATATTAGAGTTTCCATGTATCATAATTATCTTTCATCTTTTGGTTAACTAAGTTCATGGACATGTTGCAGACACTTGGGATAGGGCATGCCTTTTCTTCGTTCATTTGGCTGTGTGGCCCTATTACAGGACTTGTGGTAGGTGATTACAAATACCTTTATTTGTCCTACTAATTGTCCAGAAATCTAACATGTAACCATAACGAAATCTGGCTGTCGAATCATAAATATTGTACAACACAGAGTAGTGTCGTTTTCTGTTGTTAGCTCTTGCTATAATTTATCCTGTCATACTGGATCTTTATAATGACTGGACAGTTTTAGAACCTTGGTTTTTGAAGAGAATATGGTGATTTTTTTTACTCTTACACTTAAATTTAGGTTTTTTATGCTTTAGATATAACTCACTCTGTTGATACGACTGTAGTTGACTTCTACCTGCATCTTTTGTTATGTATACAGTCAATAGGCTTTGGATTTCATGGTAGCCGTGCCCTGTAAATACTAAAACAAAGTTTCAAATGTAAATGGTTGTTTGGTACTATATCCCAATCTAGATTGTCTTACTCGTATACTTTTCCATTATAGGTTCAACCGTGTGTTGGTATTTGGAGTGATAAATGCTCTTCAAAATATGGAAGACGACGGCCATTTATTCTTGCAGGAACCCTCATGATCTCTGTTTCTGTAAGCATTGATGTTCTCATATTAATTGTTTAAATCAGTTTATATTTGCTTCACATTGTTTTTTGCTAAACTCTGTTTTATATTTTAGGTGATAATAATTGGATTTTCTGCGGACATAGGGTCTTTGTTAGGAGATACAAAAGAAGATTGCAGGTTAGGTTACTGTTACCTTCTTGGTTCTTTGTTTTTTGTTTTAAGTATCATGATTTATGATTAAATAACATCTGTACTTTATGCAGAACATTCAAAGGCACTCGAACAAGGGCAGCCTTCGTCTTTGTTATTGGGTTTTGGTTGCTGGATCTTGCTAACAATACAGTTCAGGTGAGTGAAAGTTACGGAATTGTTAGTGTCCATCCATGCTACATGAAGACTTATATTATTAGCAGTTGTCTTAAATGAAACTTTTGTCATTTGCAGGGACCAGCACGTGCTCTTCTGGCTGATCTAGCAGGTGACTCAGTTTGATTTAATTTGTATATTGATTTTTATAATGTTTGCCATCCGGGCTTTTCTATAATATGTATCCTATAAGATTTGAATGCTTATATTTTATCTTAGCAAGTTCTAGATAATGCATACTTTTCCATGCAAAATTTCACAAAAAATGTATTGCAATTTTATCATAGGTCCTGATCAACGGAACTCGGCAAATGCTATATTTTGTTCATGGATGGCCGTCGGAAACATTTTGGGCTTTTCAGCTGGTTCTAATGGAAATTGGCACAGGTAAAACTTGTGTGCAGTTTTAGTAATAGTATGATGCTTCTTTACATTTCCGTTCTTACATGCTGCATGTTAAATTTTCTTTTATATATTTCGTTATATTGTATTAGATTCAATTGCATTTTGCATATGACATGGTCTGAAGAGTATATCATGATTCAGTTTTGTGCACATAGATTATGGGGCAATTGATTTGTTTGACAATCTATTAGAGCAGATGGTTTCCTTTCCTGACAAGTAAAGCTTGCTGTGAAGCCTGTGGAAATCTTAAAGCAGCATTTCTTGTCGCAGTGGTGAGTTGTTATGGAAATATGTCCTAGTGCATATTGAGTTGGTTTTGTGGTTTGATTATTTGTTTTACTTGCATAAATATCTTGTATCTTAGCTTTTTTTTTTTTTTTGTTTGTTAGTGTGTCTTGATTTGTGCCACTATGACTTATTGTATATTTTATTAATATTTGGATGAAGAAACTAGCATTCTATATATATATCCTAGTTTATAATGAAGATGTTTCAGCTTGAGATGCCCTTTTGCCTTAGGCCATCTTATTCTTTCTTGTTTCAATACTACTAGCTATATAGACCATTCTGTTGTTGTAGGATCGTACATTCTTTGCATGAGGATGTTAGGAATTAGGATATGTCATTGTATTATATGATTTTCTTTTATATGCATTAATACGAATATGACAATGGTTACATAGTGGTTGATTGAGATATCTTATTGCATTATGTTGCTAGAGCTTTTCTGCTGACTTCATTGCTTTATGCAATTACCAAATTCTGAAAACGCAACTTTCGTGTATGTGCAGCTCTTCTTGACTTTGTGTACACTTGTGACTCTATATTTTGCTGATGAGGTGCCCCTACAAGATGCAAATAAATCACAGCACCGTTTATTGGATTCTTTGCCCTTACTGGATGATCCTCTGCAAGATGGCAATGACCTTTCAAAATCAAAGCCTGACAACCCACTTGTTGTCGATAATGCTGAGAATAATATTCAGAGCAGATATGAAAAGGATAATGATATCAACTCAAACAATAGGGAGGACCAAAATGAAATTTATAATGATGGTCCTGGTGCAGTGCTTGTCAATTTGTTGACCAGTTTAAGACATTTGCCGCCGGCGATGCATTCAGTGCTTATTGTTATGGCTCTTTGTTGGGTAATTGATTCTACATACATTTCATGTTTCACTTCAGGTTTCAATTTTGAGCTTTTACTTGAAAAATGTCTCATGTATGCTCTTGGCATATATACTTTCACATGCAGTTGTCCTGGTTTCCCTTCTTTCTTTTTGATACGGATTGGATGGGGAGAGAAGTGTATCATGGAGATCCAAAAGGGCGTTCTGATGAAGTAGATGCATATAATCAAGGTGTAAGAGAAGGTGCATTTGGTTTGCTGTTGAATTCAGTAAGAACTCAGAATTATGTATCAGTGAATTGAAATTTTCCTAGCTCAATTTGATTTGCACATTTTTCATTCATTGAATCTATAGGTATGCTTTGGAACTGATTTACTTAATTCTCGTGTTAGTAATCATACGATTCTGTTCTGTCTGCCTAATTTAGGTTGTTCTTGGAATTAGTTCTTTCCTTATTGAACCAATGTGTCAGAGGATGGGTGCTAGACTTGTATGGGCAATGAGCAATTTTGCAGTGTTTGCTTGCATGGCTGCCACTACTATCGTTAGTATAATATCGTCCAGTCACCATTCTGACTATGATCCTCCTGGAGTGTATGAACCAATCAAGATTGCTTCCTTGGTTATATTTTCAATTCTTGGCTTTCCTCTTGCTGTAAGTAGTACTAGTAGAGATCTTTCCATTCAGTTATGTGCTTCTGTGTGAATGCACTAATTGCTTGTGCTTTGCAGATTACCTATAGTGTTCCCTTTTCTATAACTGCAGAACTGACTGCTGATTCGGGCGGTGGCCAAGGTTAGTGTGGCTTTTGCTTTTGTCTAGTGTCTCTTTCCAGTTCGTATTTATATGGTGAGCATATAAGTATCACAATTTGTATGGTTATGCAGGATTGGCTATTGGAGTTTTGAATCTTGCAATTGTCGTCCCACAGGTAATTCAGTGCATTCTTTGCCAGTATCTCATTATTTTTCTAATATCAATATTCGAAGCCAATTTTTGTTTCTTTTGTTGTGATTTTAGAGCTAAAGCAATTTGTTTGAATGACATTTTGTATCTGGGTAATTATTAACTAGTCTGGTTGATATTATTTTGATGCTTATTCATTCATTGATGACATTATGTGGTGATCATTATGTGCATATAGTTCTTCAACAGTAAAGGTGTGAAACTATTTAACATTTGGATTATATTTTGTTCAAGAATGGGAATGAGAATGAGATTCTCATTCTTCGTGTTTGGATTATGACTTTTTGTGTATGAAAATGATTTTCAAATTAGAATCTCATTCCCATTTCTATTCCATATAATTTTTTAAAATCCAAACTCTAACTAATGAACACTAAAAGGTTTTACTTTTGTATTTTTTAAGTGCGCTCTCGAAGCTTAATTTTTCATTTTAGGATTACTATTCGGACAATTATTCTGTTTTGTTGATATTTTTAGATTTCTTATTTACGAGGACTAGTGTATGTTTCCAATAATAGATACTGGAAATTTATTTATTCTTTACATATATGTTGGCCATATGGATTACCTATAAGCCTTCAACGGCATAAACTTATTGCATTTCCTCTTTGATGATCACAACACGGCCTTCTCTTTTGCCCGGTTTCACCTGCTTTTACCAACTTTTCCCATTCTAATCACATGCACATTGTCCTGTTTAGATGATTATATCCCTCGGTGCGGGTCCATGGGATGCTTTATTTGGTGGAGGTAATGTACCTGCCTTTGTTTTGGCTTCCTTCGCCGCCCTAGCGGCTGGAGTCATTGCATGTCTCAAGCTGCCAGACCTAGCGAGTTCTTTCAAGTCCTCTGGTTTTCACTTTGGCTAATGACTTATGGAGCATTTGTGAAGGCAACATATCTACCATTCACACGCTCCTGGGCAACCACGAGAAAATTCTCACTTGACATGCTTTTCGGAAGAATGGTTCGGGCATTGTGCAGAGACACAGTATCTCATATCCGGCCATCGAACCATTCCTTCATTCTTTCATTTTTTGCCACCATGTCGGCATCTGTACTGTACTCCACATGTACTATGTAGAGTGTAAATTGTCGATGATATAAATAGTATATACATAGAGCATACAAATTATTGATTCCTCGGCTCATTCGTGAAGAAAACCCATTATTGCTGAGATTGTAATTGCTAAGAAGATGTACGAGGTTCATATTATTACCAATCATAGTGTACAATGCAAAATGCTTGTCCTGTTCTTATGTTATTGTGATATGATATGATATGAGATGCTCTATTAATGCTTTGAAACTATACTTGTGTTGAGTTACATTATAGGCTTTGAGTTGAGGAGTAGGTAAGATGTGCAATTCAATGAGGGACCTAATGGCTTCTTGTTGTTGATAAGGTTTTTTATGTGAAGAATATGATATAAGTTATTTGATACATTCAATTTTCTGTACAGTGTACTGTGGAGCATGTAGCATCTGAGCTTCATTGTCATTTCATGTTTTGGATTTGAATAATTGAAAACTTTTGGGCATTTTGTGTATAGAAATAAAGTTGTGTGGATCTATTTTTCTTTTTTCAAGTAATAAAGTAGGCTTGTTTGTGTCCTAATTCACATGTCTTTGCATGTAATGGTTGCGGGAGAAACTGAAAAAGTCCTCTCGTTGGCGGGTCAGTTGTTTACGTGGATTGTCGCTTCCAACCTCGGCATTTTAGCTCCATTATATATTTAGGATGGTTCTAAAACACTTTCATAATTACAAATCTTTAAATTTGAATAATGTGTATGTTCAATCTCATTTAATTCAAGGAGTAATGGACACTCCAAGTTTTGATGTTATAGTGAGCTTTGCTTGATGTGAAATGGCTTTTGAGTATAAAAGTTGGAGAAGATTGGAAGAAACAATCAAAGGAAAAGAAATGGAAAAGAGAACAAAAAAGCCTTGAGTTGTGGTCAATTTTGTCATGAAATGGGGAGCCAGTGTTTCCCAAAGAAAAGAAGGGCTTGACAAATTAAATCAAGAATCTAATTTAAATATTATATTAACAAAAATATGCAAGTATAAAGCTCAATCAAGATTGGGATCTCGATGGTTGAAAAATCATTATCCATGCATATAATATTATTTCTTTTGCTCCAAATAAATAAAATAAATTGTGTAATTATTATTACAATTGATTTTTCTTGTTTGGTCAATTTATAGCCGTCTCCTATTTAATTTTGATTTTATTATATATTGATTTGTAAGAATATGTTTGCACCCGTATTCATTTATACAAGTCCGAAACTTTTAACAAACTTATTATTTTCTTAAAAAAGTATTCTACTACTTGAACTTGAAAGAAAAATGAAATAGAAAGAAATGGGCACATGGGAGCAGGAGTAATCTAGCAGAGGAGGCATGTGTGGATGGAGGAGATGATTAAACCAAATATAATTTAATTTTTCTGAAATAATAAATGATATTTGATAAACATAAATAAATAAATAAGGGGTGAGAAAGAACATGGATCCACCTATGACAATGTTTTGGCAATGTTGAAATTGCATTGCAGCTTCCAACCAATTTTAAAGTCACTTTCATGTGATGCAGTTTTGGAGAGTGAGTTGGTTGTGTTTGATTGGTTGGATACCAAAATCAAGTACTGTTTATTTTTCCTATGTGGGGCCTACCACCCATCATATTTTCCGGTGTACAGATTGGTGGGGTCCTCTCCTTTTTCACACCACCTCCACTGTACAAATCTACAATTGGAGCACCCAATCATTACTCCAATCAAAAATCGAAAAAGTAACTCCTCATTTTATAAAAATTACTTATAAAATAACATATCCTCCTCCTCTAAGAAAAAAGCTTCTCTCCCATCCCATGCATGCATATTGCAATTGCACTTCCCACCCAAAGTTACCAATTTACTACCTTCCCATCTTAATATGAATTTGGATCCAAATTGGTACACGTGAGATAATGTATAAGATTTTATGTAAATTAATGCGACATCTTATTTTACGTACCAACCACTATTTTATACGAAGTCATTTTGTATTAGTATGAAGAAAATGTAGGTTTGATAAGTCAAAAGAGTCTAAATTGACAATTTGATTTTTTGTTGGAACGTATAAAATTTTTACTCTCTGTATGAAACTTGCACTCCTTACGAGGCGGGTTAAATTTTTTCAACCCGAAACTCAAAATATTAACCTCAAGTAAGATCTTAGGAAATAAATATAAATTGAAAATTTGGGAACTCTTGTTTTATTAATATAATAAAGAGAGCAATGATCCTATAAGTCGAGAGTTATTTGGTTCAAACAAAGTCGTTAGTGAGATTGTGACACATTATTAAAATTATGGATACAACGAGTCGCTCTGTACTCATACATTTGTTAGGATGAGTAGCGATGAAATTTTAATGTAGTATCATAATTTTATTAGTTTGATATAATTATGTTTACTAAAATGAGTGAATTAGAGTCAAAATGTGGTGTAAGTTGGTGTTCATTGCAGAGTACAAAAGTAGAAGATAAAATTGATGTAGGCATTGCCTTGTAAAGGTCGAAATCAAGCATTTAATTGTAAATGTTAAATCATATCATATGAAATTTTACCAGACGTTACATAGTCTACGAAGAGTGATGATATGGGTGTGTTTGTGACTAATTTTGCTAAATTTTGGTCCTTGTGTTTGGTCATTAATACTTTTCATGGGTCCTATCCTCTTTGTACCACTACGTCCTTTTCTTCTCTGTAATTGTGATAGTATCAACAAAAACAATAGAGCAGATTATGAGTAATATTTTTTGAGGGATTTATACACCTAGTTAATTACTATGACAACATAAAAATGTTGATTGACCACACTATTTTAACATAATATATCGTTTCGAGTAGCGTTTTAGTCCAAACTAAGCATGACATCGTTGTCGTGGCTCGGCGAGACGTAAAGTCTTAATGGTTATTCGGGGAGACGGAGAGCACTGATGCATGGTGATGACCCATTACGTGGCTTGACTTCCTTTGGGGCATCAGAATTGACTTGGCACACAACAAAACGATCAAACAGCTCAAAGGATGTCGCCGCTTTGGACACGATTAAGTATTACCAGCAACGTACCCAAGTTAGTCGCGACCAAGTACTTTCCTACTACCCAACTATTTTTGCAATGAGCACTCTTGATCGCGTCCGAGTGTCACCGGACATGTGGAAATGTGCTTTTGCGAGAACAAGCTCTATTATCATGGGACAAACCATTATGATCATCATGCGATTTGAGAGCATGTCTCCCGACGCGTTTTGGGGAATTCTTGTGAGGAAAGAGCCGATTTGCTGCTCAGACGCCACATGTCATTTTCTCATTAGTCATTTTAATTTTTTGTTTTTTGTCTAACGCACAAAATCCCGCAAACAATAAAAAAAATAGTTTCATATATCTCTCCACAAGTGTGTAATACTAAAGTCGTTTGACTTTTACTTTTATGTTCGTAATCTAATCTTTTTCGTTATATTTCAATTTGATAATTCGCTCCCTCTATTTCATTGTAACGAGCATACACAAATATAGTACAATGATAATCATAATAGTCCTTTGTTGATGATATGCTCGAATGCTTGATAAATATGCTCCAACTATAGTACTCACTATTCATACTATATATACACACACATGTAAACTCATAAATTATACGATAATATATTAAGTGTATGAGAGAGACATATATTAAGTGGTGATGAGTGATGACATAGGCCATTTGGGTTGTGGCAGTAGAAGAGTGATATGGATAGATAGAGATGGAGCACAAAGACAAAAAACACCAGCTATTGTAGGGTTTGGTTTATAACCACACTGTTCTCTTTTGTTTATACCACAACATTTCAATTTACTGTTTGCTTTGCTCTGTGTGTTTGTTGCTTGTGTTTTCAAAAATCAATAGGTACACATGCATGGGACTCAACACAAAAATTTGATTTCAAATTTAAAAAGAAAACGAAGAATTCCAACAGTAGAATTTAATGACCGAGATTCAGCCAATCTACTAGAGTTGGACATGTTACACATCAATCCTCGTACTCGTCCCAATAAATTTATACACGTGATGCACCCGTCCGAATTCAATTTGAATGTGCCTTGACTAAATCTCAACCGATAACTCTATAAGACTGCATCTGAGACGCCTTGCTCTCGTTTGATGTATACAAAGGAAAACCCTAAAGCCAGTAATCTGCTAGAAAGAATGGCAAGTTGGGCTGAAAACTGAAAAATAAAAAGAAGAAAAAGATAATAGATTGATGGGAAAGAGCTTGGTCTTAATGCATGATACCTGTTGGTGGGTTAGGTAGCAACCCCTGCCCCCCACACTCTCATGGCCCCATGCCCACCCCCTCTCCTTAGATTCCCTTCCCCTAGCCATTTGCCAACTCATCTCCCTCATTTCATTTTCTTTATAAAAAACAAAAATCGTACATGTCTACGCAAATTTGATATAACGATACATTAGCGATAAACGTATTGAAGCTCTGTTAGCAACTTTCAGCTTCTGCCATGCTGGTTTGTCTCGTTAATTACTCATGAATTTAAAGCGCCAAAATTTAGTTCAAGAGTTTTCGTGTTACCAAGTTACAAGTGTTTTTGAATTTGACACAAAAGAATATTCATCTACTTGTATTTGTGTTTTTATTGGATAATTCATATATATTATTGTAACCAAGGAGGCTTGAAGCCAATACTTCATAGAAAATCGATAGCGCCCAAATCGCATGACCCTACTTTGCTTGGTCATCTACAAGAGTTTGTCACACTAACAATAATAGAGTTTTAAGAAAGAGTTCATAATTTAAATGCACAAATGAAGAATCTAATGGTTAGAACTTAGAATAACAACTACTTTCCAATCAATTACCCCATCTGAACTCGTGGTGTATATGCGCTTCTTTGTCCACCTACACTACAAAAAAAATTGTGTGGTTAACAACAAGGGAACAACAATGGACTCTGACCCCTCGCTAATTTGACTGTAGCTAAATTTGGAAAGAAAATTTTGTGAGCGAATTAAGTTAGCAATTTTGAGAATTTTGCTAATTTGTCTCGTTACTTATTCATGAGTTAATGTTTTCAGTCTGTTGATGAAACCCTAATATTGAATAATCATCTTTACTAAAAAATGTGCTTGAAATCTCATTATTTTGTGAATCATGAAACCCTAATGTTGAATATTTCTAGTCAAGCTTGAATGATACCATTGCCAACATAGAAGCATTTCTTCTCACCTCTAAAAGTCACCCACTTCAGATGATTAAGTGATAAAGTGCATATATAGCATAAAATATATGAACCTCATTTCTCTTCTCTTTCTTTTACATATTGGACTAGAATCTACCTATATAATTTAACCTACTAAAAAAGGGCAGAAAGTAAGAAAATTTTGAATGGTGGTTGAAATGTGTCCCCCATCTAAAATCTCTGTCCAACTTCAAGGACATTTTGTCCTACCAATGAATAGTGCAAAAAGATGAAACACAAGAATTAATTGGGATTTTTTTACTACAACTAATTACCCATTATGATCCCTCATGAATGTGCATGGTAATAATTAGTAGTATTAGTAGCATCAAACCCTAGGGTTTTTCTATTCCCATCATTTCAAATCTGATGGCCATGAACTCTAGAAAGGTCTCTTTCACATCAAATCAATGTGGTGATTTTCAAAAAGATTTATAAAAATTCCAATGTTTTTTTCTTGATATAGTAGCTTGTTTTTGTGTGCTTTAAATAGCATACCAAAAGTGATCATATACAATAAGGGCAACAAAAATACTAGAAATAGTGAAATACCAATTTGCTATGGAGAGAAAACTAGCTTATAACAATGATAAATAAAAAAAATACAAATACACAAAAATTAATTAAAATAAAATAAAATCTCCATTCCAAGAAGAAGCTGATAAGGTATATAAGCTATCCCTTGCCATTAACAACACAAAAATGTGAACCTCTCTCTTTTATAGTCTTCAAATTTAAAAAAAAAACAAAAGCATTTTCATTTGTTTGATCACATTTTTATTAAGTCTTGAGCTCTTACACAGTTACACTAAGTTTTTTTTTTCTTTCTTCTTCTTCTTCTTCTCTCTGTCCATTCTGAGCAATATGTCAGTACTCAGATGAACAATATCATCATATCCCTATTGTTATTAAGAAGCAAGATTGGTGGCTCAACCACAACTCAAAGCACAAGCACAAGCTCAAGCTATAGCTATACCAATTTCTGGTCATGAGCTGCAATGGAATGGCCTTTTTTCCAGCAAATTTCATGCTACAAACACCTCACCATGAAGATCAAGACCACCACCCTCCTCCACCTCCTCTCAATCCAATTCTTCCCCAAGACTTCCATGGTATATATAATCTCTCTATCTCTATCTCTCTTTCTCACACATGAATATATGCATATATATCAACAATAGCATGAACCCAAGATCTCAATGAGTAACTAGGCATATGACAGTTGAACTAAAATGTTCATTGGAAAAGTCAGTCACGAATTTACTTGGGTGATGTGGGCATCTGCCTACTACAGCCCACACCAGTTCTGCGGTTGTGTATAAATCAATTTAGAGAGCTATATCTATGAGGTTTTTATGTGGGTTTTTTTTGTTTTGTTTTGTTTTGTTTGTTTTATGTTTAGGTGTTGCATCATTTCTAGGGAAGAGATCAATGTCATTTTCAGGTGTTGATGTGTGTGATCAAGAGGCCAATGGAGGAGAGGATGATTTGTCTGATGATGGGTCACAGGCTGGGGAGAAGAAGAGGAGGCTGAACATGGAGCAAGTGAAGACACTTGAGAAGAATTTTGAGCTTGGAAACAAGCTTGAGCCTGAGAGGAAAATGCAGCTGGCAAGGGCTCTTGGTCTGCAACCAAGACAGATTGCTATTTGGTTCCAAAACAGGAGGGCTAGGTGGAAGACTAAGCAATTGGAGAGAGACTATGATCTTCTCAAGAGACAATTTGAAGCCATTAAAGCTGATAATGATGCTCTCCAAGCTCAGAACCACAAGCTTCATGCTGAGGTATATAAACCAAATAATTATATTCAATTCATTTCTTCTATCTTCAGTTCTTGTGGGTTTGTGGGATGGAAAGTAAACTTTAAGCTCTTGCATGGGATGGGATTGATTTTGTGGAATAAAGTTTCGGAAGAAAAATAACCCATCATTTTTCTCCAAAAATTGTGCCTTTTTTGACTTTTTGCCACCATATGGCTTTCAAGAACCTTTTTTGTGATATGAAGCAATAATGGGTTTCTTGCAAAATGCTTTATTTTTTCCTTGATTTGCATTTTGCATTGGCAGAGCTAGGGGCAGCTGTGGTAGGCAGACTCATATCAGTCACTCAAAACTTCATTATATATAATTAAAAGCTTGTAATTTTATTGAAATTGTCCCGACTTAAGTATTAGTGTTAAACTTTTTGATGGATTGATATATAGTAATAGATCTTGGTGCTTTCAAGGTAAAAGAATATGGTTTTAGTTTTAGATCGAATGATGTATATTGATGGCAATGGCATGGTTTGTGCAGATACTGGCACTAAGGAGCAAAGAACCAACTGAGTCCATCAACCTGAACAAAGACACAGAAGGGTCTTGCAGTAACAGAAGTGAGAACAGCTCTGATATCAAATTGGACATCTCAAGAACACCAGCCATTGATAGCCCTTTAACCTCTTCACATCATCATCATCACCATCACCACCATCATCAACAGCCAATCACAAGCAGATCTCTGTTCCCATCACCATCACCATCTATCAGTACTAGGCCAACAGGAGTCACACAACTCTTCCCAAACCCATCATCGTCATCATCAAGAACAGATCAGCAACAACACCACCACCACCTCCTTCAGTCCCACAAGAACATTGATCAAATGGTGAAAGAAGAGAGCTTCACAAACATGTTCTGTGGCATTGATGACCAGCCCAGCATCTGGCCTTGGTTGGAGCAGCAACACTTCAATTGATGATGATAGTGATGATCAAAGTGGAAAAAAATTAAAATCAAGAGTTTACCCATTTCACTGTTTGGGGTAATATTGGTCAATCATGTTTTGTTCATTCTGTTTTTTTTTTACTTTACTTTTTTGTTTTTGCTGAAAAATCCATGTTTTGCTACTTGTATAAAGAAAAGCACTAGAGTATATGATTATCAAGTTGATGAGTTTAATTAGCCGAGTAATAAATAAATAGTACTTGTTTTGTCTATTCGAACTGAATCTCAGTAGATCGTTGCAACTGGAATTAATAACACGCCATGAAATTAAATCTTGCTAGCTAGCACTAGCATGAGCCATAAAGCTTTCATGGTCCTGGTTTGTGCTGATTTCATGATGGAGTCACAAAATCTACTAGAAGTTGTTGATGATGATGATAAGCAAATTCTTTGGTACAATAATTAAAGAACAGAAAGAGAAAGATACAGAAAATGAAAGAGAGAGAGAGAGAGTATCAAAACACACATTCCAAGAAGAAAAAGAGGACAAAGAGATGGAAGAGCACAAGAAAACAAGAAGAGTTGGAAATGGTCATTCTCGTGAATGTGACTTTTTAAAGCTTCATTATTGTATAATTGTGCTGTGAGAGTCAGTTCTCTGATCAATATCAGATGATGACCTGACAATACTATACACACAAAAAAAAAAAAAAAAAATGCATCATATCTACAAATAAAACCCCAAGTAGCCATAACTCATAAATCATGTGTGCTTGTTTGTTAACACTGGTATATCCTAACAAATATATAAGCAAAATTTGAATGAGATTAATATGAGATTGTTCTGTCAAAACATGAAATTGTGACTTAATTTGGACAAGTTAAAGAACCGATTATTGAGACTTGAGAGAATTTAATGTTGCTATGATAACATGTTAACTATTTTTTTTATCCTCATAAAATGTTTATTGGATCCATCACCTATCGATAAGCTCAATCAATTTTATTATGTTATATCGTATTTTGAAATGTTAGGTGTTATATATATATCTGGTTTGTTATATTAGTTTTCAAGTGCTCTATTAACACATGTAGGTTATAATTTATTATGATCAACATTAAATCTTATAAGAGCATATTATCACGGATCAAAAGAATCGTCCCTGTGCAACGCCCCAAACACCCGCATCTTGAGAAATGGTCCAACCTATTATATGGGGGTTAAGCAATATAAAACACATATCATGCCAAACGAGGTTATACATGTGCACCATTAAGCACATCAACATTTGTTTCGCAAGTATATAGTATGCCCATGGTGAAGACCACTCTTAAGATGAATGGAAGAGACTTATTCTCTCGGGACGTGGCAATATGCCGTATTTGATGTTATTAAGTTGTTTATTAAATACTTTACGACATTCATTTCTTCTATGATATCTCTTTATAGTTGTTTTTATCCTAACATATTATTTTCCGCGAGAACCTCAATTTTTTAACACATATTTTTACAACTTTTTACTGTATTTCAGTAGTGTTACCAAACAAGGGCACAATGTTATTGCACATTTCAAGTATCTGCCTCTTTCTCTCTCCACTGCAAGAAAGTCAGTTTAGAGAGAGAAAGTGAAAGGGAGTGTTTCATGTGACACACTGTGAGTCACAGAGAAGAGGTAGGAAGTGAAGGAGAGCAGAGAAATGGCATCCAGCAGATAGTACTGTTGATTTCACCAATTACTTTACTGTTTCATTTTCATGCATCTTTTTTTGGGCCTTGAAAGTTGAAATAAGTGGCACTTTGGTCACCATCTTCTTCTTCTTCTTCTTCTTCTTTCACTTTCTCATTTCATGATCCTTTCTCTGAGTTCTTGACAGAAACTACATGGGCTCATTATCAATTTTGCTTACATGTTTTTCACAACTCCATGTTTCTGATCCCTCTCAACTTTGATGGATACCTATACGCACAACAACAAAAGTAAACATAAAATATTTATGTGCTTGTTTCATTTCCACTAACCATTTTTTTTTTATAAAAAAAAACCATTATTAACATTTTTACGATCGGTTACACAATACTTGCACTGTTGTTTAAGAAGTCACTTTTACTTGAAGGTTTCTTTTTACTGTACAAATGGGATCTGTCAATTGTTACGTGGTTGAATTTGTCATATATATATGCAAGAGTAACCATTTGTGTTCGAAATTTAGTATTATATCAATTAAATAGATCAATCCAAATTGAGCCTAATTATTATACGACATGTTTACGAGCATGTTAACATGATATGACACAGTTTACATGCATGGTTAAGTACTTTACTTCAAAATTGCGTTACCCAATGTAATTGACTCATTTAATTTATGTGTATTTTCACATTTAAAAAATTATATTTTAATCTTTAAATTGATGGATCATAAACGGTTACACTACCGTGTAACTAGAGTTACATGGGTCAAACGAGTTTAACACAAATAATATTTTATTGTTAAGTAAATTGAGTTCATCAACATTAAATTGAACATGAATCTCTTTAAACTTGATTGCTAAGTTCATGACTCAAAATTCCAACCCTGTGTATATGTAAACATTATTAAAACTAATAGCAGGTCGATAAAGTCTAGGTAGTTTCTGATAATGGAAACAACAATATTAATTTGAGGAAATGTTGAGATTCAGATATGAATTACAGTTGTTGTGTTGGCAATCTACAACAACTGTCATAACAGATACTTGAGATTATTATATAACAACATTCTTCTTCACACTAACATTACACCCATGCACTAACCCCAAAAAAAAAAAAAAAAAGAAGAAGAAGAAGAATCTACACTATAAAATTTACATATTATTACAACAATCATGTGACAAAATCTGCACAAACCTTCTGGAAGATATTTGCTATATTTTTTTAGAGTGTGATCTCATGGGATCATGTGAAGCTACAAAGTAATTTTGTTTAAAAACTAGATTATGGCTGGATTTAATTTGGCAGCTCTATATCTATGTGTGCCAACAAGGTGGTTGGTTTTTCATTAAACTATTTGTCTAGTGGCAAAATTCATAAACAAATTGGCTGCTGGCTCAGTGGCCACATGCTTAGTGTAATGTTGTACCTTATTTTAAGCAACCATTTATTACAATCTCTAAATGATATAGTATTGTTTCTCTTTTAATTTTGTTGCAAAATGAATGTCATATTTCGATATTTTAGTTAGTTAGTTAATTATACATGAATGACGATTAAATTATTAATATTTTTATAATAAATTAATTAGTATCTCTTAACATGTTATCATAAGAATACAAGAGTAAATATATTACATTAACTAACTTAAATATTCTAATTTTTCTCAAAATAGAAACATACTCATTTTGAGACTGAATAAGTATTTTTTGTCTCAAAATATTTGTCTGCACACAAGATCTCAAATTATTTAGGCATCTGACTTCGGGTGTGAAATCTAAGTCTTATACCACTTGACCTATGAGGTGCTGACAAAATTTTTTACGTTAAAAGGAATAGCTTTTTGAAAGTTTGGGATTTATTCCTGATTTAAAATAAAGAAATTATGGTGTAGAATATTGAAGCTTAGACAATGAGGAAAGATCAACTCCATTTCTTTTAAGAAAATAAAGAAAAAACATGTGTGACAGGCAATAACCCAACCTGTTTTTGATTTCTGAGGATATATTTGTTTTAAGACCCAGGGTTAGGGGTGTGCAAACGGATTTCGGATACGGATACGGATTTTTTTCTGGATTTTTTTTCGGATGCGGGTGTTCAAAAACTCTTACCCATGTCCCTTCATTAAAAAA